>JAJMBO010000103.1:0-45714 GCA_030585065.1 Blastobotrys persicus
GAGAGAGAGAGAGAAGAGTACATCTACCATAACATTGTTACAGAGCCCAACTACACGCATCAAAACTGGTACAGAACCTTACTGCGAGCAAGCAAAGCACTTCCATCTCCAATTGGTCAAGAACAGGACGAATTGGCTCGTTAACTCGTAGTAGCCTCACCTCGACGCGCGCCGCGCGGAGGTTGAAATTTGATGGTGAAGTTTCGAGACTCGAGGTATGGTGGTTTTACGGCGAGCAGTTTGTAGGGCATGGGGTCTTGGACGGCGGCGGATCCATAGTTCGAAAATATTACGGGGGATAGAAGATGTGGAGGAGACTATGGAGATGTATAGTCAAAACAACATCCCCGACGCGATCAAGAAATTGGAGTATGAATACCCTCTGCCTTATTCTCCGGAAGCATATCGACAGCGAACTCAGAATCTGGAACGAACAAAGTTTCAGGATCTGAAGATAGTAAAGTTGGCGTCTGGAAAGGGCGGTAACGGCCGTATTTCGTTTTTCAGGGACGCCAATCGTGCTACGGGACCACCAGACGGCGGAGATGGTGGCAAAGGCGGGGACGTATACATTCAGGCTGTAGAGGGAGAGAGGAGTTTGAACAAGATTCGATTCCATTACAAGGCAGAAGACGGGCGCAACGGCGGATCATCGCAATTGTCCGGGAAAAATGGAAACAACGTGCTGCTGCAGGTGCCCGTAGGCACGGTGATCAAGTGGATTCCAAATCCAAAGACATTGAAGGAGTACAGCGGCTATGTCGAAGGCACTGAAGACTTGTTTGGCGATGCCAACCTGTGCTTGAAGCGAGACGGTTTTAACGATGGCGAGGGATGGCTCTTCAAGGACAAGGACGAAGAGTACCATCTGGAACGCGAGTACTTTCTCAAGCTCAAGAACAGGGTGCAGTTCTTTGACCTGATTACACGACGGCAGGAGGAGCGCGAGGACCAGATACCGATTACTGGTATAGATTTGGACCGTCCGGATGAGCCTCAACTGCTGCTCCGCGGCGGCCGGGGAGGCATGGGCAACATGCACTTCCAGACGCCCACGATCCGCAATCCACGGTTTGCAAAGCGTGGCCGAGGGAATATCGAAGAGCACTTCTTGCTCGAGCTGAAGCTGCTGGCAGACTTGGGGCTTGTGGGTCTGCCTAATGCAGGCAAATCCACACTGTTGAGAGCCATCTCTAGAGCCCAGCCCCGAGTTGGCCATTGGGAATTCACGACGCTCAATCCGACGGTGGGCACAATCTTCACTGGGGTCACCGGCGACAGTTTCACGGTGGCAGACATCCCGGGGATCGTCGAAGGCTCCGACGCCCTGGGGAAGGGACTTGGACTCGATTTCCTGCGGCACATTGAACGATCGGGGGGCCTCGTGTTTATCGTGGCCCTCGACAGACCGGACCCAGTGTCTGATCTGCAGGTGCTAATTCGCGAAATGGGGCCCAGACGGATGGAAGGCAAAAAGGCGGCTGTTGTAGCCACCAAAGCCGACGTCGAGGACGCAGAGGGGAGGTACGCTTCGCTGGCACAATTCGCTTCGCCATGGAAGTGCGTGCCGTGCTGCGCCCAGCAGTCGCAGAACGTGCAGGCGGTGGTGGACGCCATGGCCGAAATAGCAGATTGAAAAGTAAACGACGCATTAGTAGATTAATAAATAAGTCTATGATTATTAAAGAGAGGCAAGAAGAAAAAGTGTTCAGTAGACTGATTGAAGATGGTCCCGGGACCAGAATCGGGAGATTAAGTGATTAAGCGACTTTTGCTTTCGTGGCGATCGCGATGGCGGTGGGGTGGCGTACCGGTATTCCGGCGACGGGTTCCCCGACGAGTACGGCGAAGGCGTGTTTGAGTGAGTCAATGCAGGCGGCTGGGTTGAGGTTGTTGTGTATGCACGATCTGGAGACACAGGCGGCGACGGGTAGACGGACGCATGCTTCTTTTTGGATGACAGGGCTGGCATGGATTGCTTGTGATGCAGTTTTGATGGCGAGTAGTACGAGTAGTAGTAGTCCTCGCGGTGGAGCTGGGCCTTGATCGGGGCCAGGAAAGGCGCGAAATGATCCAGCAGATCGGCCTCGGTGACACGAAGGTCCCAGTCCAGGAGATAGAGCAGCTGCTTTTCCATCAGGTTGACCTCCTCAATTGAGAACAGCCCGTTGGTGTAGCGAGCCCAGTACTTGTTCTTTGGGCTGCAGTCGTTGAGGTTTTTGGCGGCCATGATCAAGCATGCGAGGAAAACCCGGTGGCAGGTGCAGGCCATGCCCTTTGCCATTGGCGGCAGGCGCTGGCGCAGCCGCGACAGATAGACCAACGACGTCATGAGCGTGGGAGTCTGCACGGAACTGTTGGTCACCAACGAGGTGATGAATGCATTGAGGGAAGGCAGGTTGGCGCCCGGAGATGCTGGTGGAGACGGATAGGCTGGCGGATCACACTTGATCACAGTCAGCGTGGTCGACGCCAGATAGTTGATCATGGCAGACGTCACCGGCGAGCGGATGAATATGTCGAGAGCGGCCTGGTCAGACATTATTATTATTAATAATCTTCGAAGTAAGGAACGTGTGAGTAGAAGGAACGTGAAATATATACAGCTGAGATAGAGTTTGATTGGGGCCCATGGCAAGGTTTATATAGTAGATTGGAAAAATAAAATGGCAGTCAACCCTGGCCAGGAGGTTGGGTTGAGGCGATTTTTACTCGATTCGGAAGCGATCGCCCAACCCCCCCGGCTCCGAAGGGGCTCTACAATGAGATCCCTCGACAGGGGTCCACTGCAAGAAGAAAAGATATTATAATTTATTATCCCCGTGCATACATCTATACGTCTGTCAGTCTTCCGTTGCAACCACAGCAGGCGCGTGGACCGTCTGGAGGCGTGGGTCAGAAATTTGGGTATATACGCAGTCTACACAAAGCAGGGAGTACAAATCCTTTCAGACTGGTGCACAGCAAAGATCGATAATACTCATCATCTCCGCCTCCTCGCTTTCCGCCGCCGCCGCTGTTGTCATTAAACCTTACTTACCTTCGCTTCGTGTGGTGGGAAGAACGACAGCTGGTTTGGGACAAATTTTTTTCTCCCTCGCCCGCCGCCGCACTTAGGGCTTAACCCTAACCGGCCAACCGGGACCAACATCCTCCTCCTTCATACGCGCGCACCCGCGCCACGGTGGGAGTTGTATAAAAAAAAAAATACCTTTTTTCATAATAATACAGCAATTGAAGGCTGGACACGACCAAGACTTGTCTTTTGGACTGGTTGGAGTAGGGAGGGTTTGTTTTGAATGGTGGGGGTGGTGTTTTGGACGCAATCCCTGGGATCATGCAGCTTCCCGGCCATTTGACGCACCTAACATGTGCGTGCAATACATATGACGTGCAGCTAGTGAGACCAGATACTGCTGTGGCAGTAGGGATTCTGAGCGAGGAGGTTAATTGCATTCTCGACAACCACCTCCTTTTGATTCGCCCTGCCGATCGTCCGATCGACAGGTCTTTTTTCGATCGATCGAATGGCGCTGAGTGTAGTGCTGTTGGCTTTTTTTCCCGAAACGGAAGTATTGTTGGACGCGATGGATGTATCTGTTTTGGGCTGTTCTCTCCTTTGCCGGAAATGACAAAAAAAAAAAAAAAAAATAAACCAAACCCCCCAGCTAAACAAGGCAGAACTGTTGCTCGATTACCCGAGGCAGACAATTGCGTCTACGTGGACTCCGGGGCCGGGAGCTGGCTGGCAGCCGGATCGGCGTTCCCACGTGTTGACCGACGCGAGCTAAGACATTTTGGGACCAAAATTAACCAATTATAGACACGGTTGCCCAAAGAGGAAATGTAAATGCCACGGCTGACACGTCCATTTCCGGAATTGTCGGCAAGGGGCTGGCTCTGGCTGACGTTGAGATTGGATGACGATGGTCCAGATCTGAGTACAGGGATTTACTTTGTCGTGTGCCACGACAAGAGAAGACATCAATTTGACCCCTGTGCAGGACGCAAGCAAATGGAACCAGTATTTATCTAGGATCTCGCGATCGGCACGCCGATCGCGTACGAATCCTTGTCTGACAGGGGGTGGAAATTAGTGCTGTCCGTCTGGGGTTGTCGATCCTAAGAGGCCCATAAAAAACAGCCGGATCGCTCGGACTGTGGATTATTTTTCGTTCAAGGCGGTCAATGCATTGCCATGTCCATTAGTCGGCCAAATGTTCGCAAACCCGAACAATATGTTCGTGTGGCTGGATTATGTAATAAGTAGACACGGGATCAAAGAAAATTAGCTTTTTCTAAACCTGACAGGTATCATTACTATTTTTGACAGGCCACAGAGTAATTCTGGGCATTCCTTACACGCCGGACACAGCTATAAAAGACACCCGCCCGCCTCATGTATCCGCGATTCCTCTCTACCACAGAAAACATCCCTGTAAACAACCCAATCTTCTGGTACTTCACTTCGCGCGCTGCGCGCAGTGATGATTTTTTTTTTTTTTTTTTTTTTTTTTTCACCCCATAGCGAGTTCTCGGTACGATAGAGGATGTGGAGGCGGAGCGTTTGTGGACGACGGTGGTTTTCCAACGTTCATATCCCGACAGGTCGGTCGACGGCGACGGTCGAACAGAAGCCGTTTTACACGACGACCCCAATATTCTACGTCAATGCAGCACCGCACATTGGACACCTGCACTCGATGGTGCTGGCGGACATTCTGACTCGATGGAACTCGTTCGTACGACGCAATCACCCAACCTTCTTCACCACCGGCACAGACGAACATGGGCTCAAGGTCCAACAGGCCGCTGAGCGTGCAGGAAAGGACCCAAGGCAATTTGTAGACCTGGCTTCACAAAGCTTTAAAGAATTGGCAGCAGCCGCACGTATCTCGCACAATCGATTTATCCGAACGACCGACGAAGACAATGTTGTGGCCGCCAAAGCGCTATGGCAGATTTTGGACGAAAAGGGCTATATATATCGGGGCCAGCATTCTGGCTGGTACTGCGTGTCCGACGAGACGTTCTATCCGGACAACCAAGTCATGGAACGCGAGCAAGACGGGGCCATGATCTCCAAGGAGACAGGGAAGATTGTCGAGTGGACCTCAGAGGAGAATTACTTTTTTGCCTTGTCAAAGCTGCAAAAGCCTCTCTTGAAGCACCTGCAGTCGAATCCTCAATGGATTGTACCCCACACGCGGTGGTGCGACGTGGAGCGGGAGGTTGCCCTTGGACTCGACGACTTGTCCATTTCTCGGCCAGTCTCTCGCAACTCGTGGGGCATCCGCGTGCCCAAGGACGAATCTCAGGTTATGTACGTTTGGTTTGACGCTCTGATCAACTATTTGGCATCTGCTGGCTTTCCATGGGAGAGCCAGCAGGATTACGAGGCATCACCATGGCCCGCAGATGTGCATGTAATTGGGAAGGACATTGTTCGGTTCCATGCAGTCTACTGGCCGGCATTCCTGCTAGCGGCGGGGCTGCCGTTGCCAAAGCAGCTGGTGGTGCATTCCCATTGGACAATGGGTGGCAGCAAAATGTCCAAATCGTCCGGCAATGTCGTTGACCCCATATATACAATAGACATGTTTGGCGCTGACACAGTCAAGTTCTTTTTGGCCAACGACGGCTACATTGACCATGACACTGTGTATTCCAATTCCAGAATTCTCGCTCGACACAACTCGGAGCTCGTCAACAAGTATGGTAATCTGGTGATGCGAGTGTGTGGTCACAAATTCAACATTCCCCGAGCACTTACTGAATCGGATCCAACCATCTTCTCTCGCATGCCCGAAAACGTCAATGACCTGCATACGGTGCTCAAGCATGACACAGACACGCTCTTGGAACGCGTGCAGTCACACATGGACGACTACCAAACCGCCCGCGCTCTCGGTGAGGTTTGGAACGTCATTTCTACCGCCAACCGTTTTCTCCACGAAGGCGCCCCCTGGACCTATAAACAAACGACAAATGAGCCCGACGCTATTATCAAGGACGCAGCTGAGGTCGCCCGAGTGGCTAGCATTATCCTCCAGCCCTTCATTCCTGACATTTCTACCAGAATGCTTGACCGGTTGAACGTGGACCGTTCCAAACGGACATGCGACTTTGCCCGCTATGGCGCTGATCTCTCGTACGGACACTCTGCCAACCGCAAAGGCGACTACCCAATCTCAGTCATCGATGCCTAGGAATTTATTCTGTTGTATATATTTTGACCTTACTCGGAACAGCGCGAGCATGTACAATCTCAATTAATAATCAGTATTCTACTAAATAACTCTTGTACCAAATTTCCCAAAAAGGCCCATGCAACGAATTACGAATAAAGGCCCTCCTCAATACCCACAGGCACGTCTTTGCCATATGCTCGTTTCCAGGATATTGGCCGGACCCATTGTTGTGCCTGCAAACCAAGCACCTTGGCTGCTTCGTTGGCCAGATTTTCTGCGTCACCAAAGTTATCACCTTCATACGCAAACGCAACAATGGCCAGTGACAAGGAAATGTTTCTTAAGATGTCGAGGACAATGCCAGACTCAGGAAGCTCCTTCGGGGTTGGATGAACTGGAGATTCAGAGTTGAGAGACAGGCTCGAGAATTGGTCGGCCAGCGACTCTGAAAATAACTGAATAGAGCCCTGGTTTGGATGGTCTGGTCGTAGAGCTGCATTACTCGATCCTAAAATTACCACCTGCTTGAACCTGCCGCCGTTTTGAATGAATGGCAACAGCGTCTGGCTGACAAATCGCTGCCTGAATCCAGGGATTGTCGGAGACCGCAATTGAATAATTGTATATCCTGGAGCTCTGTAGACGTCTGCTGGAGTACAAATCGCCTGTCCGGGACTCACGCCTTCTGCCCGGTCTTGAGGGCCAACACATGGATATAAATACCGATCATCCAGACTTTCGATGTACTCTGCTTTTAATGTGTGGATTAAGAGGTCCGTTGCCAGCTGTGCAATGTTTCCAGACGACACAGCCGGCAATATTAGTATATCATCTCCTGCCATACTGATTTTGCCACTGTCAGTTGGGACCGTCCAGGAACATCACAAAGCTTGTACTAACAACTGGGCGACATCCGAACCGAAGCCGGTTACACAACTATTTTAAAAAGAAGACAATCAATTCTCTTGTCCATTTTCTTGTCAATCCTCTTGTCCAGTTATCTATATTCGCATAGCTTAATATTTCCTACGTAGCAAAGACCTGTTTATCCATAACTCCGCTATCCAGTCGGTGGTGCGGTGGTGAGGCGTCGGGACCGACAAAAGTTTGCAAAGGCAAGTCCCAACGACGAAGTATTCCTAAGAATGCCGGCAAATGTGCTCTGTATAGGAATGGCGGGTGAGTGGGGAATAAATAGTTATAGGGAGAGGACCTAACAGGCAGTTGATAGGGTCTGGAAAGACCACGTTTATGCAGCGATTGAACTCCCATCTGCACAGTAAAACGAGGCCTCCGTATGTGATCAACCTTGATCCTGCAGTCATGAAGGTGCCTTTTGGGCCAAATATTGACATTCGCGACTCTGTCAACTACAAAAAGGTTATGGAGGATTATAACCTGGGTCCGAATGGTGCGATCATGACGTCTTTGAACCTGTTTGCCACCAAGATCGACCAGGTGTTGACCCTGGTGGAAAAACGAGCTCCCCAGGTGGACCACGTTATTGTAGACACTCCAGGCCAGATTGAATGCTTTATTTGGTCTGCGTCGGGTGCAATTATCACCGATGCTCTGGCATCAGCTTTTCCGACTGTGATTGCATACATTGTGGATACACCTCGAACGACTTCTCCGGCGACGTTTATGTCCAACATGCTGTATGCATGCTCGATTCTATACAAAACAAAGCTTCCTATGATTGTCGTGTTTAACAAGACCGACGTACAGGATGCAGAATTTGCTAAGGAATGGATGAGCGATTTTGAGGTCTTTCAGCAGGTTCTACGGGACCGGGAGGAAGACGAAACTACAGAGGGCTCTGGATACATGAGCTCGTTGATCAATTCAATGTCGCTCATGTTGGAGGAGTTTTATAAACATTTGGACGTTGTTGGTGTGTCAGCGCTCACGGGTGCCGGGTTCGACGACTTTTTGGCCGCCGTTGACAACAAGGTCGAAGAATACAATCGCGATTACAAGGCCGAGCGAGAAAAAGTGATGAAACAGCGAGAAGAAGATGCCAAGGAACGCAAAACAAACGATCTGACCCGACTAATGAAGGATATCGGAATCAAGGACGAACGGGATACCAAGAAGGATATACAGGAAGAAGTCATCTCCGACCACGAGGACGACGACGACGACGAGACTTCGGGATTTATCGAAGCAGACGAGTTTGCTCCTTCTCGTGAGCACAGCTTCACTGATCGACAAGGAGAAATCAACGATTCCACGGATGCTGGTATTCAGGCTAGATATCAAGAGGCGCTCAAGGAGTCATCTGGGAACCGTGAAGAGGCTCTCAGGAAGCTTCTGCAGCAGACCAACCGTGGATGATAATGTACATATTTAATCATAAACATCAGTGCTTGTTTTTTTGAGCTTTCTGCGAACGCTGAAACTGTTACATTATACTGTGTGGGGTCTGCTAACAGCGTGTGCCTCCATCGCTCCCCCTCCTTTCCGTAGATGAGTTCCGGGGGATAGTCCCGCATTATTTTGCCAACCTGCAGTTGCTACAGAAGTGGGTATTTGGACCACTTGTAATCCGCATCGCCACTACATCAGGCCTATGTATTCAGCTACTCTGCAGTCACCTTCTTGCTGACTGCTTGGTACCAGCTTTGGACAAACCTGTGGAGAACCTCCTCATGCGGCTCGAGGATGTGGTAATTACCGCTGAGGGGCCAGTGCGGAATTTCGAGTCAGACATGATCAGCAACTTCCTGCATAATCTTGGGGTATCAATGGGCAATATTTGACGTTTAAAAATGGCTGGAGAGACCGACAGGGAGATGTAAAGAGACATACCATGGGAAAACACTCGGTACAGGTTGAGGAGGTTGAAAAACCCGCGGATTACAACGTTGGATTGCATTATGAGAATAACCTCGGCCCTCGCAAGGACTTTGGACCATTTACCATTCTTTCTCTGGGATATATTGTTTGTAACTCGTGGATAGCTGTGGCAGCTACATTGATCATTGGCATTTCACAGGGAGGGTTCATGACTGTGATATATGGCTTGATTTGCGGATTTATCTTCATGGGAAGTTCGGCCATTTCTCTGGCTGAATTGGCAAGTGTTTACCCAACTGCAGGGGGCCAATATCATTGGACTTCTATTCTAGCACCCAAAAAACAGAGCCGAGGACTAGCATATCTCTGCGGAAGCATCAACGTTTTTTCATGGATTGGTGCTAGCGCAGCAATTATTCTAATTATCACCGAGTATGTCGGCACTCTGGTGACTGCTTTTAATCCTGGCGTTATGCTGGAAGGGTGGCACTATTTTTTGATTTTCCAATTCTTCAATCTCTGGGGGTTGGTATACAACATCTTTGCCACTCGAAAAACTGCATTTTTGAATGACGTTGGGTTTATCTTGAGCCTTTTGACCTTTTTTATCACCATGGTGACATGTCTGGCCATGGCACAACCAAAGTTGTCGTCAGAAATGGTTTGGAAAACGTTTGTCAATCATACCGGATGGGACAATAAAGGAATTGTTTTCCTCACCGGGTTACTGAATTCTGCATTTATGTACAGTGGATTGGACTCCACCATTCATCTTGCAGAAGAATGCACGAACCCGAAACGTGCAATCCCTCTGGCCCTATTGAGCACGGTCGTTGTGGGGTTCATTACTTCCTTCGTCTACACGATATCAATTGCATATTCAATTGTAGATATTGAATCCCTATCTCAAACCCCATTGGCAATTCCGTTATTTGCAATTTGGGAGCAGGCAACTAATTCAAAAGCATTTGCCACCACCTTTATTGGCGTCTTGTTCCCGATTACAATCATTGGTGTCAATGCATGCGTTCAGACGTCATCTCGACTGACCTGGTCGTTTGCTCGGGATAATGCAATTGTATTCTCAAATACCTTTGCCAAAGTTCATCCAAAATGGGAGGTGCCTGTGTATTCATTAGTGCTGAATTTTTTCCTCATTTTTGTGTGCGGTTGCGTCTACCTGGCTTCGTCCACTGGTAAGTTCACAGTTTGAAAGACAGACAAACGATTACTAACATGCATTTAGTATTTAACGCAGTCATTTCTTGCGCCATCATCCTTCAGCAAGTAAACTTTGCCTTCCCAATTGGAGTTTTACTATACCAGCGACGGTCTTCGTTAGTTTTGCCCCACGACAGGTACTTTAACCTGCGAGGGTTCGGCTGGGTCACAAACATCTTGACTATCATCACGGCGATAATGGTAACGTTGTTTTTTAACTTTCCAGTAGTCATGCCTGCTACCGGTTCTAACATGAGTAAGTGTACGAAGAAGTCTACTGTTGCAAAGCTAACCAAGGTAGATTATGCACCAGCAATTTGCGGTGTAGTCATTGTCGCAATTCTTGTCAATTGGTTCATCCACGCCAGGAAAGCGTTTGAAGGACCCAGGATACAACTTTTGGCGGACGAAGCGGATTAATTTGCAGCCAGGGCCAGAATGAATCAGATCTGTGTTATCAACGTACATTCCATGTAACTAGCATTTATATGGCATTAATTCCACTGTTATTAGCGTGCGAGTTTTGATACTTTTGAATGACAGAGGAAAGTTTGACAGATGATTGATCACCTTTCTTGAAGAGCAGATGCGGCTTCCTCTCAGCAAGATCGAGGATAGTTTTTCCAAATTCAGAATTCGCCCAAGCAAACCAAGGACGAGTGAATGATTTGGTGCCTAGAGGAATGTCAACGTGGATGGACTCGTGCATGAGACCCAGACCCGCGGTAGATCCTTTTAGTATATCCAACGAGTGCTTTATTTCATCATCGTCATCACTTGTTCGTATTCGCAACATGTGGGAGAGCGGCCACGCATTTTTAATACCTGCATGAGGCCCACCGATCCCTTCAAAGTATTCCCCGCGAAGATAATAGGGATTTCCTCGTTTGGACAGAAGCATTTTCCTCGTGTTTTGATAAACAGGATTAGTCATACTGACGAACCCAATATCAGCAAGCGATAACAGTGACGGCAAATTAGCGTCATCAATGTTAAGTACACCACCGTAGCCGTCTACTTCATAGGCAAACACATCCCCAAATTCTTGATGATGGACTTTGCCATAATTCCACACTCCTTTTTCTACACGTTTCCCAACCTCAGTTAGCTTATCTGCCAGGCCATCCACATCCTTGCCAGAGTCTTTTAGCATTTTGCTTGTGCGTTTCGCATCAACAGCTAATTGGGCGTTGGCCGGAATGAAGAATTGGAAAATTGTGGCATCATCTGACGGCCGGAAAAAGGACCTAACTAGACCAGTGTTGGAATTCACCGGGTTTCCCTCGCCAGATAGGGATTGGGTTTCGGTAGACTGCTGAGTATTGCGCTCAAAACTATACTTTGCAGCATGGGCCGTGCCATTATCTGCAAAAGTTGGCAAAGACTGTTCATCTACCACGTTTAACAGGTTTCTGGCAGCCTTTATCCAGTCATTAGTAATAAAACTTGTGTCGCGGGTGGCTGAATAATACTCATTAGCCAGTGAAAAGAACGAGGCGACTGAATCAAGCTCATATTTACATTCAAACACATAACGTGAGTCAAATGGAGGGAAGACAATGTCTTTCTGTCTGTTGTCTTCTGGTTCAATACCAGACCCTTCGGGCGGATTAAAGGCATTACAATATGGCGCCCTATTGACAAATTGGGCCTGGGTATGAATTGCACCGACCAACAAAGCTCTGAGTCGATCATCGTGAGCAGCCAAAGGTTGGTACAAGGACAATTGACGTTGGGCATCGCGAATCCATTCAGCTGTAATATCACCAGTAACTACAAACGTCTGAGGAACACTGGTGTCAGTCTTGCCTCGATGCCAGCGTATAGTAGTGTCAAGGGTATTGGGAAAACAATTCTCAAACAACCTGGCCAGATCAGGATCAGCGATTTTCTGTTTAAATGTCTCAATCACATATTCCACCAGAGGGGAGCTAAACGTCCGACACGACTCTTTTGGACGCTGATACGGCAACCTCAAAGGGCCGGAGGAGTATGGTTCATGCTTCTTGCACGCATATTCCGCATAGCGTGGACAACCAGCTGGTGGACCACCTATAGTTTTATTTTCAGCCGAAATCCCAACAGCGGAGGTTACATTAGGGCTCGGTGCGAGCGCCGAAGATCGTAGACCTTCACTTCCCTTGGAAGACGACGGAATATTGCTTGGACCTTGCTCAGTCTCTGGATGTGCTTCCGATGCATAAAATGCTGATCTCACGCGAGAAATACCACTATGTATATGAACAGCCTCCCTAGCTATCGGAACTCCACGTCTTTGCTCCACAACATAAAACAATCCGGGCGTTCTCGGCTGCACGGACAAAACCAAGAACGAAATACACATGGACGTGAGTGCTACTGCAGTAGCCAACTGCCAGAATCGCAAAAACCAAGGACTGATCATGGTTCCAGTTCGCAAGGGCCCACCGCCCTCTTATAAGGTCCTTACCCCACAGCAAAGCTTTTTTTAAGCTTTCTTGCTTTACATGTTCCAGTGGCAATTGACAAACGGGGCTGTAAGTCGTAGTCTGCTTTCTGATCTTTTCAAAAAAACTCTAGCCACTAATACTCCTCGTTTTTGAGTCTCGATCAGAAATTGTTGTTCTGAAGAACCGGTGCAGAGCAACCGAGTGTTTGATTGTACGAGTTAGTTTTAAACTTCACACTGGCTATAAGCAGAATAGAACAAAATTCCTGCTCCTAGTACAAACGCTTTGAATTAAGCGCGAGGGTTGTCCAATCGAAATATAATTTCCATAAACAAACCATTGAGCCACAATGTGCCTCGGCGTACATTAATTCAACAAGTCAAAAGCAATCTTTTGGCGCTTCTCTCGTTCTTTCAGATAATGTGCCCTGGCTTCCTTTGCGGTCATTAGCTTTTTAACCTTCGTCTCCTCACGCGCACTCGAAGATTTTGGCTCTTTTGCACCAATGCCCGTGCGGTCTTCCTTCTTTTGTACAGTGATGGGATCTCGAGAACCCTCACGACCTTTGGCACCGAGCCCCCGTTTCGAAAGGGGAGACCAACCATGCTTGATTAGATATTTATAGCCAGAGTGTTGGGGTCCAAAAATTAATGGTCTCCCGGGGGCTTCCGAATGATGGGTGGAACTTTGATGGACTGTGGAAAGATGGTGGCGTTGACGGTCAATAATCTGGCTTTGGCATACATCACACCATTCGTACAATGGATCACTATCTGATTCGTCAGTTGAGCTAGCAGAGACTAGAGATTTGTAGAAGGAGGCAACGCTTTTGCTATCACCCGATTCAGAAGTTTCAGCCCTGCCACCGTGGATTAGTTCACTGGTGCCGTCAGATCCTTTGTGAAACTCGATCCGTCGTTTATAAAGGCCTTGAGAAACTGGCTTGACATTTTGTAACTGGTCAAGTGTCCTTTCCCGCGTGGACATCGAAGTGTGACTTTAGAAACGTTTTGTCCCACCACCACCACCATCAGCGAAATCAAAGGGCCCAAGTAAGCAAAGCACCTGACAAGCAGCAAAGAAAAGCTATGGAGAGTGTGCTGCCGCAACAGGTAGTGACACCTACCACCACTGGGGATGGATCGTATTTAATGGACTATATAAGTCCAGAAACCAAGGAAACTGTTGAACAGTCCATTCCTCGGGGTGAATTTGAGAGAATCCGGTACAAACAAAGAGAGCTTCACAGTGAAATTGTTAAATTTACAGAAGCCAAAGCTCGCGAGTTTTACGAGTTTTGTGATCAGCTAGTGCGTGAGCACAATGTTAGAGTAGCTGCTAAGCGTGAGTCCTCGCTCAGTGGAACCACTGAAGACAGTTCATCACCTCCAAGAGTTGTACATTCCAGTAGCCGGACTCTTATTCCGCCAGAGCAGCCAAAGATTCCACTCAAGTCAAGTTTCAAAAACATGACGGGTTCGTCAGCAACATCATCCGATTCTGACAATGGTAATGGCCAAAAGTCGCCTAAGAGAGTCATGTTTGCTTCCGAGCCAGAGGTGTACACGCCTGAGGAGAGTGACTCGGAAGAGGATGAAAAAGTTGTGTCTGGTAGCGATACGGATGACGATGAGGTTAATGGGGTTGCAGATAGTTTGAGTCAGCAATCGCTTGAATCTAATGAACAGGAGCCTGCAAATAATAACTCCCTCCGTGCCCTCGATGTGCGGGAGCGTCCCCAGGAAGAAAGAGATCAAAAGGAGGAAGGCGGGATGTCGACCGACGGCTTGTTTGAATTTGATGAGTCGTTAGGCGTTGATATTCCGCCTGCTGAAGACGCATCCACTACTTTCAAGAACGCTGAACAGGATGCTGAAGACAAAATCAGCCAGACTAGCAGCGTGGCAGATAGCCACTTGGGGCTTGTGAACCCTGCATTGGCATCATCTCTACCGCAACCAAATATGGTGTCGTCATTACCGCGACTAAGTGGAAGTTTCAAACCTCCAACACAGGCGAAATACGTCCTAGAGGACATTGAAGAGTCTTCAGACCCTCCGAGCCGGTCATCAGCTGGAAGTATTCCTATTGGAGCTGGTACTGGCCTGGGTGCAAGACCAACGGCGATCTCCCCCTATGCATCTAGCCTTCCTGTCCAAATCTCGCGATCGCAACCATGGTCGCACTCGGACCAAATCAATGAATCGAACCATTCCAGCGTAACTGGGGCCACTCCACTCTCTAAAAGAGAACAGGAGCACATGACCGAGGACATGGAGTGGGCTACACTTCTCAATCACGGTGAAAGTACAGATAATCCATTTACCCGCAGCTCTGCCAACAAACCAACCGATCCTACAACGATGAGCTTCTCTGAACGGCTGTTGATGGAAGACCAAAAACGTACTAATTGGGACTATGAAGTGTGATGTGATCTATATGCTTTATATCCAAACTCAATGGCGACGATGCTTCTTTGCAGCCTCTTGGAATGAAGTCCCGTTCAGGATGTCCTTTCCAACGTTATTGTTGTCTGAAATAATTTCCTCTGTGATACGAATCGCTTCATTGACGAGATGTTGGGGGATCCAGACAACACCATCTTGGTCGCCGACAATGTAGTCGCCCGACTTGATTTCGTTACCAGCAACCTGAACAGGAATATCAACGTCAGTAACTACTACCGTGCCCTTTGGTCCACAGCTGCTGACGCCCTTTGAAAACACCGGAAAGTCCAAATCGATATGCTCTTGGTAATCGCGGATGTTACCATCAACGACGGTGCCTAGAGCACCAATGGTCTTGGCCCGTGTCGACATCAGCCCTCCGTAAACGGCAGTAGGAACATCTGGTGACGAAATTAACACAACGCGATCCTTCGGAACAGTGTCAATATAATGGCCTGGCAACTTTTTCGTGGCCGTTTCCTTCTTTTCGTACTTTACTGTGTATATAGACCCGCATAGCTTCTTACCAGATGTCATTTTAATACCATGTAAATATCCACCTAATGGGACTCCTAGAGCTTGCAAAGCGTCGCACAAGTCGCATGTCGGAAATTCCTTTAGTTGTTTAACGACGCTCATGTTTGTTAGTCGTCCTTCCGTAATGCAATGCGGGTAAATCTCAGTAGCGTGGTTGTTCGTTGATGACTCAACTCCTTATTCTTCACGATACCCTTAGTTATCGGATTGTGCTATCATCAGTGTTGGGTTCTTCTATAGAAAACTTGCTGACAGCGCTTTCTAGTCACGGTATACTCGCGTGCGTAATTTGGAAATAAGAAGAAGAAATATCCAACAATGTTAGTAGCTTAGGCTAAGGTGTGTGTCACTTGCGATCTTATCAGTTTGGGAGTATTTCGGTGACCACGTGATCATAGTTCCATGACTGTCTGTCCGAAAATGGAAATTGATAGGAAATATCGTCGAAGTTGGCCACTTTAACAAGCCTACTAATTGCACTGTTAAAGCATCATCAGTTGTATTATTGAATTAGAGCTCTGGTGTCTGGGGCCTGTATGTTAGATAAAAGAATGGTGGAGCTAAGCCCTGCGCGTTTGGGAACCCGACAAAAAGGAAAAAAAAATGGCCGAAGCCCACGGAGTGGATGATCCATTGACAGAGAATGCTCCAGTGTCAAATGATGAGTTGTCCGACTCATCTATTTGGGGATCAGATGATGAGGCTGCAGTTTCACAGACAATTAAGGTCCGAAGAGAGCACCATACTGCAGGATATGTAGATGGAGTTACGGTTTATAAAGACGAGTCATTACAAATAGGCTTCGATGAGGGCTTCCCGACTGGAGCGGAAATAGGACTGCAAGTTGGCAAGATTGTTGGTACCTTGCAAGGATTGGGTTTGAAGGAGTTGGAGCAACAGGCTATTGAAGAATTGTCCATTGAGCGTCTATTTTGTCCACAATATTTTGATAAAGAGGCAAATCCTACATGGGAGGGTACACATCCCCTTGTAGCTGGGTGGGTTGAGAAATTAAACGTTATTCAGACAGGGCTACCCAGTACTAAAAAATCCACAGATACAGTTTAGATAGGGAAAGTTGCATTAATTTATTATTTACCAAAATGAGCACCAACCAATATAATGCTGACAAAGGTTTTCAATATTCGTGGCGTCTTGGATCAAACGATCGACTTGTTCAGGGACAGCCAGATCCTTTTTATTCTTGAAATCATTTCCATGAAGCTTATCCTTGATGCGCTTAAGGACAATCTCTGCGCGGATATTTCGAGCACTGGCTCGTTCATCATGTTCGATTTTTTTAGATTCAGTTTCGTCAAGCTGAGCTCTTCGCTTGAGTTCAGAAGGATCAACTGCACCATTCGTCGTGCTTGCACGCCTTTGACCATCTTCGGGATCCATCGTATTGGGCAGTTCGAAACCCCAATTGATCAATGGGTCATATGCAAATGCTTCAAGAATGGCCATTAGGGATTCTTCATTTTGCCTCAACAGGGCCATGACATGTTCACAGGTGATACGGAAGCTACCTTCGATACCGCTTACTTCCATTGCATAAGTTAACATTCTCGTCAGTCGGAAGGGAACTTTTTCAGGAAACTTTTCTCGTAACATGGCAGCTTCAAAGCAATCGCCAAAATCGATATGGATGACTTTTCCAGTAAACCGATCTAACATCAAGTTTGATGGATGACGGTCTCCCAGTCCTAGAATATACCCAACCATGGACATGACTGCCAAAGACCTGGTGTATTGCGTTCGACGATCTAGCCAGGCTTCAGATGATTTGCTCTTGAGCCACAACACCCTGTAGAGGTCCTGACCTCGGGTATTGTCCAGTGCATAAGTGAAAACTTCAATTTTTTGCAAGTGGGTGAGATTATCATAATCAGGCGCCATCTGCAACATGATCCGATGCTCAATATTGAGGAGGATTTTACCCTCACGATATTCTCGAATGAGATAATGCAGTGTATCACTGTGGGCGACCCACCCAAGCAACCCTGACTTGGGCGACAGTGGAATGGCGGGGTACCGTTGAATGCTCAAGTGGCGTTTGAAGCATTCTGGATCATCAGTTAGCAACGTGTTGACCAATCCAAACAATTGCATCACTAGGTTATCCTGTCGAATATCTTCGTGGCCCTTGAGGATGTATTGATACTCTTTACCATCACTGGCGTGTATTGCCAGTCTTCGCGGCCGCTGTTTGGAAGAAATAACTGAAAACGTGGTCTCAAATCGAACAATCTTCACAACCGGTTTGCCCGGGCCGTATGTACCTGGAACAGCTAATTCAAGGTCGTGAGCCTTGAGCAGCCGCGGAGAAACATACTGAAGTTCCAATGTTTGTAGTTGGGGTAACTGCCGGGTGATGCGTCGAAAGACGTTGTAATAAATATCCCAAGCTTGGTTAAGGTGGGTCAGGTCGCCAGATCGCTTGAAACTAAGCGCCCATTCATATGCGTCATGCAAGTCACGGCCAAATGCTGTCTGGAACGAAATTTCTCGTAAAGTTTCCGGACCCTAGAAATGTTAGTAAAAATAACTTCCGGTTTAAATTAAGCACTTACTCTTTCAAGAGTTTTGTGAAGAGGTTCTAGAGTTGCAAACATTTTTTCAATATTGTGGTCACCGAAAAAGAAACGTGAAGCATCCTCCAAGCCTTCATGCCACTGCTCGTGCCACAAAACTGCCACTCTAATAAGTTCATGACTGATTAACTCAGACTGCTCAACCAAAATTGGACTATGGGTTCTCATCTTGTCCAAAATGCTTGTGGCTGCCACCTGTCGGGATACACTATCAGATTTGATTGCTACTGTAAGCGGATATACCAACGCCTGTGGATGCTCATGTCCGAGTCGAGACAAAAGGCTGTGCAAAGCTTTTGCTACTGTTGGATCCGGTTGATGGATTCGAGAGATTAGCTGCGGGAGAACTTCCAACCACACTTCACTTTTGATAATTTCTACACCATCAACCATTGCCGCGGCGGGATCAGGCTCACCACCGTATTTGAACCATAGGGTCAATAGTCTAAGTGTATCTTGCAGAGCTTTTTCTTCTGATAACGCAATGGAGTGGAAAAATCCTTTCATTGCGGGAACTACATGGCGGCTGACCAACTCTACAGGGTGATCTTCTTCCTTGCTATTGTCGTATTGTGAGACCACCTCAAAGTTTGCCAGTGCCCAGTTGTGCCACGCCTTGTACCATCCCTTGTCGAAATGGGTCGCTAACAAGTAGGACCCCAAAATGGTATCCGCAGCTTCTTCTTTCCAGTTATTGCACAATTGGACTTGCCACTCGCCTTGCTTTAAGAAGCAACGAGCAAGTAGCTTTGTATAGTCTTCAATCTCTTTTGTCGCTCCAGGAGTTTCTGATGGAAGGGGTTGCGAAAGCAATTCATCATCTTTGAGATTTAAATCGTGTGACATGCGTGTAGTAAATTCGACCAAATGGTTGAGAGCGTCATTTTTGGACCCGGTTGCCCACATGTACTTAAGCTGGGCGTAGACAACTTGTGGAGGTGCTCGGTTCTCTGAATCCTCCAAGAGTTGATTGAGAGACTTTTCTGCAATTCCGAACCTCCCAGAATTACGGCATAAGTTGGCGAATTTGATCCACATGTCCATATCCTCCTTTGGTGATACTACCAGTGCGCGAACTTTTAGCATACGCTGCCATATATCCACATTTCTTTGGCAGCCCTTTAGACGCTTCATCCAGGTGTTTCTCATGGTCCTGCGGTCCTCAGAGCTTTCAGGCAAATTTTTGTACGTTATAATTTCTTCAAGTTCGGACAACATTTGTACGCGAACCACGACACCGTAAGCACGGTTATAGCTCTCGCTAACCAAAGCAGTCAATTCAGTGATAAGCTGATCACGAGCGGTTATAATCTGCTTTGCAGCTTCTTCATAGTGGCCTCTATGAATAAACAGAATCGAGTTGAAGAACGACCTATCGGGAGAATCCTGCTTCATGACTGCAATATAAGTATCCATACGTTCCCATTGACCCATTCCCCAGGCAGCACCAGCAGCCAATGGGGCTACTGCACGACGAATCTCATTTGATGCGTTTGTCCATTGTTCCTGTGCCATTTTAGATAGTTGTTCCCATTCACCAAGGGCGTGTAAACACCGCATTTTGCCCAGGCGAAACTCAGTGGGATCTCCACCCTGAGAGATGCGCTCAGTGATTTTTCGATTATATGAATCCAAAGCGTCATCCCACCTTTGAAGTTTTTCAAACCAAGTTTCCTTCAATGGTAGATTATGATGGCGTTGAGCATGCTTCAGTATACCAATTGCCGCATCTGTTTGTTGTAAATGGTTATTCACATTTACCAAGGACTCGATTGTAACTGCAGATGGCTCTTGAATAAACTCAAGCTCCTTGTAATGTAAGGCTTTGGCATATGCGTGGCATCTTTGTGCGTAGTGAGCCAGAGTTCGAATATCCATTGGCAAGGGCTTTTCATCATGTTCCATGAACTCTGCCAAGTTTAATAGAACCTGTAAAACTTCTGGAGGAATATTGGGAGATACTAATGCCTGCTCAATGTTTTTGACCAAATCCTCTTTATACTGATCATAGAGTTCCATCCAACAGCTAAAGAAACTAGCATTGAACAAGTCTCGAGCTAGTGGGGTATAGACCACGGCTATACTGGCGCATGCACGAATTGCATGGGATGGCGATTCCTTGAGTAACTCGACACTGAACCGCCTAACCCATTCATGCCAATCATCCTTTGTTGACCTTTGGGATGTATCCCATGCATGTTTCAAATGCTGTTGGTTGACCGGCAATTTGCCAGTAGGCGCATCTGCTGGTGAAGCTTCATCCCGGTTTTTATCTCTCTTTCTATATGGGTTGAGGTTCTGCGGCAAGGGCTCGTTATTCAAAAGCCGAGAAATTAGTTGATCATAAGTGGATGAATGTGCTTTGTGGCGATCGAGTACTTTGTTAATAACTTCAATAAACACTGTAAACTCTGTACCCATCTGAAAGGCCAGTGAGCACAAGGTTTCAACAGAGACTCGTTTCAGCTCTTCATTGCCGGTACTAATTACTCGCAACAATGGATGAATTAACCTTGACGCCATATCATTGAGGTTTACAGTGCGAGAGAGGTCACCGATACACTCAATAGCTGCAATTCTAAGCTGCAAAGGTGCATATTCAAACAAGCTCACAACGTTTGGAATGATGAGATGAATGTATTCTTCAATATTAGCACCAAAAATAACAAAGCTGTTCATGACCTTTTTAGCTGATTCCCATGATGCAGTCTTTTTATCGTTTTGCAAAACACCGATTAACATAGGCAAAATATTTGGGACATAAAATTTGAACTCTCCGTCGAGTGCCTGTGCAATGGCGTCAATAAGACTAAGAATTGTTGGCTGCAAGGCGGGGTATTGGAAAAACTCCTTGATTATGTCAAAAATACTGGGCAAATATGATCGAATGTGCTGTTTCACAACGTTGACTAATATACAGAGTTGTCGGAAAAAGAACTCTGTCATGCCATGGGTACTGACTCGCATGACACCCAAGAGCCCTGGGATGATTTGGCTCAAAAATGGCACACATTTAAGTCCCAAGGATTTGAAAATAAATAAAATTGCCTGGGCAATGTTTGTGTGGTGTCCCACCAATGACGAATCTTTCAACAGGCCCATCAACGTAGTAATAACAACTGACGGATAATATTCGTCTGAGCTAGGACTCATTCCCTTCATTAGTAGCTTGATGTCTATAGGGGTTGACTCATTATCCTCGTTATCATCTTGATTGCTGTGCTCGACTTCACGATGTCTATAAGGATCTAGGGCCCCAAGAATTCCCAGAACCCTAACCGTTTCTCGTTTAATGGCCAAAGACTGTTCGGTCTTGAGGATGTTTATCAACATTTCCAGAAGTTGTGGGTATTGAACTAGGGGCTCAATTACATAGCCACAGCTGCTGGCTAATTGGCCCAAAGTCTTGAGGGCAGCATCCCGCTTTTGCGACGAACTTTGATCCTGAAAGGTCTCTAGAATCAGTGGCATTATATCATCAAAATATTCCTCCATTTGCTCAGCACCCACTTTGGAAACTTCCCCAATAGCTGTTATTATACTAGCCGATACCGGAGCGCTTGGATCTCGTGCTCGAGGCAACAAAACCTTGAAAATAGACTTGACATACGGCTTTACAAGGCTGTGCGAATTAGACATTAGTGCACTAAGCAGTCTAGCACTCTCTTCTTTATTCTTGGCGCTGTTGGAAAACTCCAGTTCAGTTAAAAGCTGGATGAGAGTTTTTCTCAACGACGGAACCACGTAGGCTGGGTTGCTTTGTGTAAGCCTGCCAATAACTGTAATAGCAACAAGGCGTACATTAAAAACCTCGTCGTTTAATGCAATAAAAAGCAATCTCACGTTTTCCGCTTGTGACAAATGCGGATCTAGTATCGGATCCAGGGCATTCAGTATCTGATATCGAATATCTGCCGAAGGATCGGTGATTGCCACAGTTAGTAACTTTTCCAACACTGAGCTGACAGCTCTTAAGGAGTAAGAACTAACTTGATGACAAATGGGATCATTGACATATAATGAACACGAAGTCAATGCTGCAGCCTTGCGTACATTGGGATCTGGGTGTTCCATAAATGTAACTGTGCAATTCTTGACAAATTCACTAAGCGAATATCCTTTAAAGTCAAAAGTTCCCAACATGCGCAAGGCAAGGGTTATTAGCTTCTCTTCCGTCATGTCAACTGGCAACCCATCCCTCGACAGCATTGCTTCTCTATATTCTTTCGCAGCCGTAATGTTCATCTGCTGTGAGGAATTAGGACTTCCCGGTTGCCTGAATGGATTACCACTGAGTGTGTAACTTAGTACATTGAGTAGCCGATCCTTTATTGTGACTTGTAACGGAGGAATATAGGTGACAAATTTAATGAGGCAGTCATTTAACGACTCGCTCAATCCACAAGAAAAAATCAAGTCCAAAATCTCGCGAGAGATGTGCTTTGCCAATGCCTGCCCCACAGCACTTGCTAACATACCCAGACATTCGAAAATTGGGCCCTCCTGTTCTTTTCTCGTGCGACTAGAACTGTTAGTGAATCTATAAAATACAGCAATAAATAACTAACCCTTTGGAACTGAGGCCCTCTCTAACATTTTCCAAAATTGGCTCAAGGTAAAATGACATGTTGCTTCGAACAGACTTTGCTATCTTTCCTATCGACTCGAAAATAAGGCTTCTTTCCCGCTCTTTTTTCAGCTGACCGATTAAGTGAGACATGCTATCAACAAGGTATCTTTTTGTGAATTCGATTGGGTTATATTTTGCCAAATCTGGCAAGATTGAAATAACTGTTCGGCGAACCATTGGTTCTTTCGAGTCCTTAAATCTAAGAACGGTGTCACAAGTATCGGTATATCGAGGTTGCATAAACATGCCAGCATGACGGAGCAGCTCACGATAGACCAATAATGACCCATGAATGGCTTCCACGGTACCCATTTTAAAACCACTCTGAGCTTCTTCCAAAATTTTGGTGTACCACTGCTGGCGCAAGCCACTGTCTCTCTGGAAGATGATTTTGATACATTCGCTCAAGCATGCTGCAGCGTCATTTCGTATCGTAACTTTGGGATCACGCAGGGCAATCCACAAATTATCTACCACAGAGCCAACATATGAGTACAATAGGGTAGGGCTATGAGTAGCCATAGCAAGCAAATTCAATACAGCAGCATGGCGGCGAACTTCCTGTCTATCTGACTGCAGCCATTCTAAAGATCGTTTGACTTCGAACTCGACCAATTCTCCAGCAAGTCCTGAGTAGAGGGTTAATTTACCCATAGCATTACATGCAGCTTTGAGAACGACCGGTTCACTGGAAAGGACGACTGATCGTAAGTAATTGGCGTATCGCGTAATCTTGACTGCCGTCTCTTCCCCTGTATCGGACTCGACTAGCTTTTCAATAGCTAGAATGGAACCAAGGCGCGAATTCGTGTCGGGTGTGCGTAATAATTCGAATAACCGCTTATTAATGTCATTATTGTACCTTGCAAATTGCTCGGCAGGCATCTCAGTGACCATAGATACTAAATGGTCCCTCAGTTCTGAGGATGCACGATCTCTTTCTTCAGGTAGCCTACAATCTGTCAGCGTCAAGAGATTTCTTGGGCATATTCCACTTACCTCGATTTAAGGCCGTTGAACATATTGTTCACGGCAATGCCTTCGGGTTGCGATGAGGCCATTGCGAATCACGACCCAGTTTGCCAATAGAACAAGTTCCACAAAAGAGAGTTATATCGACTTTTGTTTGCGTGAGGAATGGGTGTGCGGAGGAGGAGTAGTGAGTAGGAGATAGACAGCCGCGACCGCGCATTTCAAAAGATTGGGACTTTGGCCGACAGAGGACAAAAACTAGGCTATGGTTAAACCACCGAAGGTGTTGGGAAGGCTAAAAGGGAGCCTCAAAAATGCTGAGCTTGGAAAGCATTTAACGAATCGGCAAAGGGTTCCAACTCGAATAAGGCACTCACGATTGCCAATTGATTGTGAAAGCCCGTTTACAGCGACAGAGGAAATGGCGTATTCTAAGATTCTGGGATCTTTTAAATCTCGACTACGACAAACACAGCAAAGCATAGAACAGCATGAGAAGAGTGTTTACAAGCGGTTGAATAATGAGCTTGGGTCTGGTTTGTACCAATCCGGTATCCCCTTTCCAGAGCGGTCTCCGCCTGGTATTCGGATGGCTAAAGCAGCGCGATTTTTAGATAAAGGCACATTGCAATTGATTTTACGTCATGATAAGAATATTGATCCAAAGCTAATTTACAGACGCTTTGGGGAACAGTGTAAAAAATTGGGAGGGATAGTGCCGTTTTGGCTCAGGGGCCGAGAGCTGAAGGCTGCGTTGTGGAGTTTGGATCATAAAGGGCAAAGCATCTTTGACTTTTGGACTAGCGGCGAGAGTTTTGTACATCAAACAGCAATAAGTCAGAAATTATATGAAAACGAAGGTTATTTATTAGTTGGATTTATGGAGCATCAATTGGACAATTTGTCTTTATTATTAGACGGCTGCAAAGATGAGCTGGATTTTATTGCAGCTGTACTACACGCCGATTTTGTAGGAGGAAATGAGGGTCTATCAAAAGTAGTTGCAAAACTATCTATGCCGTGGAAATTGCATTCAGATGAAGTTGAAAATTTTATTCTTCCTGATATACTTAACGAACTAGCAAAGCATGGACTGACACATGGGTCTGTGGGACCCGGCCAGCGATTGTATGTAACTTAAAAACCAAAACAATCTTTATCTTCTTCATATCCCCAGTCACGGAGAGCCGGGAGAGCTGCTTTTTGGATCATTGCGGGTGGTCCACACAAAAATACAACCGAAGTGTTTCCTCCATCCGGTGGGAATCCGTGCTCTTGGATGATCTCTTTGGTAACGAACCCTTTTAAGCCCTTCCAATTGTCATCGGGTTTCTCTAAGACATGGGTGACTTTGAATTGGTCGGGGTGTTTGGATTGGAGATCATCCAGAGTGTCTCTGAGAAGAATATCATTCTCTGTCTTGTTACCGTCGATCAGACTGACCTGGGTTTTATCACCCTCGGTATTTAATACTCTAGCAATGAGGGAGTAACCTGGTGTGAAGCCGGACCCTCCAAGAATCAGGGTGACTTTGGAAAAGGACATTTCCTTGCCTTCAATTTGGAACTTCCCATGGCCCAAATATACAATATCACCAGTTGGCCCTCGAATCTCAACTTCTTCACCAATGGGCATACAATCAAGAATGTTTGTCATTGCTCCTCCTGGTTGGGATTCGTCGGGGAAATAAGTTTTGGCTATAATGTCAAAAGTGCCGTCTTCTTCTGAAGGCATTACTGGACGAACAGGAGAATATGTTCTAATAACCATTCTGTCTTGGAAGTGGAAGCCAATTTGAACATGCTGGCAATTACCCATACCCAATTTTGGTGTATCTTCCGGCAAGGCAAACTTGTATAGCCGGGTGTCGTTTGAAATGTCTGTCCTTGATATGAGCTTGACCGGTGTCCATCTATGCTTCTTGAGGGCAACGTCAGACGGCGTTTCATCTGCTTTGGAAGTCTTTGCTTGCTCCTGAATAAATTTGGCAGCTTTCTTGGTAACGACACCCAAATTGCATTCTTGGAGTTTATTGTACGCATATTCATCATGAATTGATGCAAACTCTTCACTTGTGGCCTGCCATACTTTGCCGGCGTGGTTCATTATAGCAGCTCTACCACCAGGATGCCACTCGAGTACTGAAGTAGCATCATAGACCTTTTCGTCTACAACAATCCAGCAATCGCCTTCCTTGTTGTGCTTTTCAATTTCTTCTCTGGTGAACTGTTTATCCTTGGCCGCAACTGATTGCTTTGCCAGTTCAATTTTGACATCCTCAGATGGCTCCATCCATCCACCATTTCCAGTTGCCGGTTCGACGGGGTGACGGAACAAGACCTTTGCAATTTCATTGTCATCGTTTCCTTGGATGATTTCTGGCCTGACAATATACCAGGAATTATTCATCATCCCCATTACATTCCAAGTTGGCTTCGCTGGTTGAGTGTTTTTAAAGACGTTGAAACAGCGGACAATGACAGAATCGCAACGAATAAGGTGTGCAAGCTCAACATCAACATGCCAATGCAACCACGTCCAAAACTTATTGCCATGGCGGATGGGACGGTCAGGGAATTCACGTACGCAATATAGCCAAGTGTTTCCACCATCAAGGGATACTTCAACACGCTGGACTTCATGGCCACCACCATCATAGGCAATACCCTTGATACGGTAAGTGTGGCCCTTCTTGACCTGATCAAGCGCAAAAGTCTCACCTTGAGCTGGCCTGACAATGATACTTTGAAGGTTTTGTTCGTTGCAAGCGGTGCTTGGGTGAGAAAACGCTGCCTTGGCAAACTCATCATTTTGGTTGTCAATCAACGTAGGGACCACTCGGTTATCCCAAATATGGTAATGAGAGTCGTTTTCCTTATCAGAGATCCAGATTCTGGAAAGCCATTTGACACATCGGCCACCGACATATCCGGGGATGATTACTCTGATTGGGTGGCCATGGTCTGGAGGCAATGGGACATTGTTCATTTCATAGGCAATAATGACATCGTTTGTCGGATCCATTACATGCTGGAAAGGCAAACAAGTCGCATATTTGCCATCAGAAAGATCGTCAGCGCCTTCAAAATTGACCCAATAACGCTTTTCATCATCCAATTCTTCAGGAACTCCTGCAGCAAGCAACACATCTCTCATCAACGGGCCCTTCCAATATGCACAAGAAACGCCACCAGCACCCCAATTGAAACCTTTGGACCTTTTGATCATGTTTAATTCTTTGCGCCTGTTGCCATCGCACGCAAGAGCCACAGCAATGTTGATTGTGGGAAACTTTGTCAACTGATCCATCCCAAACTCGACGGACTTGCCGTCAAGGCCAGAAACAGTCAGTTTGTGGGTTTCCCAAAGAATGTGGGGGACAGATCCATGGTTTCGAATGTAATGAAGTTCATTCGGGGTAATGAGCCCAGCCTCTTGTAATTTGGACAAGTTTGGTTCGGCGTTGAGTGGATGCTTTCCAGTTAGACGAATCAAATCCGTGGATCTGGGGATCCAATTGTCGGGAGTGAATTGGTCCTGTTCATCAATGGTCACAAGTTGTGTTGAATAAGCGACTGGAGAGACAACAGTTCCATCATTCTGTTTTAGGTTTGCAATGTACGTGTTTTCATGTTCCATAGAACGCATCAAAGCGATTTGCTGAGCCGTGTATTTATCCTCCAAAGACTCTTCAGTGTCAGAGCCTTCTCCAGACGTCTTCGATGGGGCATTTTCTTTATCTTGTTGCTGCTTTTGGTTTTGACGCTTGGCATTGGCGGGCCAATCTTGCTCATATTTGACCCAATCCTCAGTGGTGTTTAGCAAAAAGCGCCAGCCTTTCGAATGAACATCTGGACGACGCAAATGAAAATCTGGCTGAGCGTTGAGGACGTCGCGGAAATTGATAAGCTCTTTCAGCTTCTTTCGTCGCTCTAGATCTTTGTACTTTTTCAACGCTTGTTCGACAAAATCCTTTTCAGCGCTCTCATCACCACTATGGGTTAAACCAGGTAGTCTGTCCTGGGTATTTTGCACACCAATCCTGTTCTCATGGCCAGAACCCCAATCGGGCTCCCGTTCGATGTCTTCCTTTGTCGAGCCAGGATGGCTACGAACGTGTACATGGTTTTTTTTGCCAGCGATCATCATGGTGTTAAAAGGCAGACTACTGGCAGCAACTTGAGAAATCAAAGGGTTTGCCGCCGCACATAATCACAAAACAAAGGACGATCCGCCGAACGAAAAATCGTACGTTGTTTTACGCGCCGATGCCTTATTTGCAAATATAAACATGGCGCAATCTGTTCCCATAACCTGATAAATGAGTCCATAATATGTTGGAAGCTGACCCTATTTGGTCTCTGGTGATTGTTCTTAGTTTCTTCGCATATGTAGAGGGCGGAAGTGAAGGTCGGACTACCTCTGTTTCCGACGTACGAGGCACATATTCAGACCATTAACAAAAATATCATACAATCACACTTGATTTAGATATAAAAATACTATATAGAGTAACGCAATTTCAATATTCGAAGTAAGTGGTCCGTCGCTAGCTAGAGCCAAGATAGGGTTTCGTGGACAGTAGGCATCTAAAACTTAAACAGGATTTTTATCTCACATTTGATCAATAGCAACCAAAAGAATATTCAATATTTTAACGTATAAGATTGTATAGTAACCAAACGCAACAGTTGAGGCTATCACACCTACACCCCACAGACGAATACTGACTGCCGTTGTGGTTGCCAATTCTCGTCCCGATGCCACTGGACATTCCGGAACATCTCGAAAGTGTTTGCTCACTGTAACTTTAGCATCTTATCCTTTATACCTCTTGTCTCACTTTGATACAATATTTTTCTATGTACATGTTCAGTCAATACTATTGCTGTAATTTGGCCAGCCACTACAGCCACTTGTTCCGCACTAGCCACATCTACTCTATCTGTTGATCCTGACACTAAAGACCACCAGAATTAACGGGAAAGTGTTTGCTTCTCCTCATTCTACTAGTACTGATTGAAACTATTGATGACACTAGTCCATCAGGTCCCATACACACTGAAAACAATGGCGAAGTAAACAACGGTTACTTGGGTTTTAACACGACGGATCCGGCACTCAATATTCAGTCTCTTCTGTCTGAGGATCCTCCTCAAGGATGCCGCATCGCAAGCCTTTGGACCAGATGAATGGGATACATAAATAGCCTGCAGCAGTAAGATGATTACCTCTTATGATGAGAAACTATGGTGTTGATTCTGAAGTCCATTCGACTACTGCCCAGTTACTGTTAGTATCGCCTCCCTGATAGAATAAAGCCACACAAACCACTCTAGGAAAATCGGATAGTCTACTCGAACCTACCTATATACCTAATGAAATGCTTAATGGAGGGCAATTAGTGATAGGGAAAATGGACGTGGGTGGTGGCTATAAATCTACTACGCTGCACTTAACAAATGGACAACCTTACTGTTCAGGTACTCAGACTAGAAAAAACGGGAAGAAGAGGGAATTACTTACTTTATTTCGGCAAAAATACAGGGATAAACTTTTTCCTTCAGAATCTGAACCCCTTCCTAGTCAAGGTAGGGAAGCTGCTCAACAAATTACAGTTTTGAAAAAGAGACAGACTCATCATTTAAACCGATTCATTCTGGTCTTCTTGATGAACTTAGGTATATCGTGCATCAACTGAAAATTAAGGGACTGCCAACAATTGTTATGGGACGGGCTACTGGGAGACACAATCGAAACTGGAACGCGATCTATTTCTATGGCATGTGGGAAGTAAGCTGGTTGTAGCATTCGGTAGCCATTAAAATTAGTAAAAAAGACCTCAGTTTGGAATTTTGGCATCTGAATTTCACAGTTGGAAACCTGATGAAGATACTGAGGAGCCAGGAGTTGACGAAGGATGAGCGGGGTTCATTGTTGCATGCATTTCCCAAAATATCTCCGTCAAGATAACTGAAGCTGTTTTTAGAGAACAAGGACCGCTATGGAAAGTTGACCTGTATAACTTGTTTGCAGAGAGGTATACAGCGGGTGATCATCAGGGTATGTTCGACTTGAACAAAGATGGTATAGTGAGATGGATGCCGAAAAGGTCCTGAGAGATATTGAAGGTACATTGAATACTCTTGGTAGGCAGAAGGAGGTACTTGACTCGTTTTCAAATTTATTAGCATGCCGATAGATGATGATTATATGGTATGCCACAATATAGTAAAAGCGAAGGCAGTCAAAGTATGTGTACGGTGGAGAGATGGAGATGTTCAAATTGCAGGAGCTACAGAACCTAAAATTCCTGTTAGTTCGTCCATTGGGTTTGAATGGAAGAGGGAGAAGCAATAAAGATGACTAAATTGAGTTGAAGAGGTTGTGGGATGAAGCTAGGGTGGCATAATTGCAAATGTGATGAAGTTTCAGTGATGCATGGAGAACTGGAGAAACTGGCAGAAAATTGTATGCCGTAGCCAAGTGAAAGTAGACGATCTCAAGTCCTTCAAATATGTTCCTGGGCTACAACTTGTGAATGTGGTCATATAAAAGAGGAAGTGCTGGTGCTTCTGAAGGAAGAGTATCGAACAAAAGGAGAAAGCAGAGTAAGCGAGGAGTCTCAAAAGAGGAATTATTCAGAGAGGGAAAAAAGCCATAATATGTTTCATTGGGATACAAACAGTATTCCAGGTAAGGGTAGTAGCAAAGTAGGGGGAAGAGTTGGATACTCAAGTATGCATGAGAATTTGTAGCTCTGTTTGCTGTGGGGTGTAAAGTAAGATGGAGAGATAAAGGGTTGGGCAAGGAGAGTAAATTGAGGCAAAGGGTTAAGTGAGTTGGAAGGGAGAGACAGCCGAATGGATAGATAAGCAAATTTAATTTCCCACGGTGCCCGGGTCGCGTAAGGTTGCGACATTGTTTGACAACTTGGAGATTTTAGATTTATTAGTTGTTGAAGAGTTGACGTCTCACTAATATATAATGACCGTTTGTTCTTTCTTTTCAATAGGCTCAAGGAACTGAGATGAGTACAGAATTGGGGAGCAGTAAGATTAGAGAGAGTAGTAAGGGAAAGGGCAGTGCCAGAGAGGATTATTCTTCTTCTTCGTCAGATGATTCGAGGGGATATGAAGCCCAGGTGCATAGCATCGATTTCAGCAAGGTAAAGGGTAAAGAAGAATTTAGAGAGATGATTCAGAGGATTCTTAGGACATCGGATAGGGGAGAGGATGTAGTTATTGAGATTCGGAATTGTGAGTCGCTAGAGGAGTTGGAGGAATACTTTGCAGAGGCAAAGGTGAGAGGAAAAGTGGAATTTGATAGGCATAGAGGAGTGTGTAGAAGCGTTATTAGGGGGATGGCACATGCAGAAATTACCAGTGAAGTTGAAGGAATAATTAGTGATGGACTTCGAGAAAGTGGAGTGAAAAGTATAGTGAGATTTACAGGATCTACGACGAGGCATTTAAAGATGAAGAGGGAAATAGAAAAATGAATTGAGTATTTTGGAGTATTTATGGGAGATGAATAACTATTAATGGAAGATGTAAGGAGCATAGAGGATGAATATATAAGATATAATAATAATAATAATAATAATAATAATAATCAATTTACTCCTGAGTACATACACATAATTAATACAAATAAGTGAATAACATCAAGCAGGAGAGCTCAGATATTGGTCCATTACAGACGTTTCGGCGTCTTGAAAAATTCATTCATTGGGTTGGTTGACAGCGCCGGATTCCCCTCAATTAATGAGCATGTAGGAAAACCATTTCGTATAACGAGACGAACTCTAGACTTCACTGGACAGAACCCACACAAGCGACCCTTCCGCAGAAGAGATTTCCATCTAATGTAATAAATGCGGTACCAATTTGATGAACTCAACTACGGCATCTAGGCCCTTTTTGGTATCAAGTAGGACCCACAAGTTGAGCTCTGGTGAAACTTGCCTCAGGAAATTTCTGGCATTCTCATATTGTCCACATCTCACTAGGATATGTGTTACATCTTCCAATTCACCACAAGAGCAGTTGTATTCTTTGTTGGGAATTCTCAATCTCTGGAAGTAGCTTCCAAAGTAACCATGTTGTGTTCGCATTTGAATGATTCTACTTAGCACGTGGCGCGGACTCTTCCAGAATAACCTTTTCAGTGGATTAGGAAGTCTTTGGAGTACAATTGATATCCAATGTGCTTTTGATAGAATCCTTCATGTCCATCTTGATGGCAGCTGATAAGCCACTCTCTCCATTTGTCTCTACTATGCAAGTACTCTTTCTTCCTGAGGTGTTTGGTATTTGCATAGCTCGCGGCCAACTTTCTTGTATTTTCTGGCTTCCACGGAGCACGAGTGAGCCAATACTGGTCCTTCGCAATCTCCGGTTTCTGATTGATCTGAATTAAGAAATCAGCCATTATTGTTCCACTCCACAAACCACGCATAGACTTGGCAATGGGATTCTTGGGATTCGTATGACGAAACACACGAATACCATAATACTCCTTTAAGGTTCTGACTCTGTTGTGGAACGGTTCCACCTCCGCATCCTTATGCAATGCTCCGATAGGGGTTGTTTTAAAAGCTCCTAAAATCCGGCGCAATGCATTATTCTGCACTCTTTGTACTCTTTGTAGAGCATCCTTCAGCTTCAGACTTAATCTTTCATACCAAATGTTGGACGCATACTCCATGATTGACTTTGCACACGCAATGTACAACCTTCGCATCGCCGCTCCACTCAACCCTTCACTTATTCCACCTAGTCGACCGATAAGCCGAACTACGCGCTTTGAGCGATTGAGTACTGATTCAGCATGTTTCTTGAAGCTCATTTTATCATCCAATATGACTCCCAGTAACTTGAGATCCGAAGTTGCAGGTTTTTTTCGTTCTACCGGGTATTCTAGGCCTAGGATTTGCTCGTGGTCTCCTCGACGGATGAATGCGCATGTATCCTAACTAATCACCGTAATCGAGTGTTGTATACTGACTACGCGTCCATTCATCACGCCTTTCCAGGACTTCATTTAGCTTCCTTCCATTTGCTTTCACATCTTTGCCAGTAACGTAGATAGTGATATCGTCTATGAAGCCTATAATCTTGGCACCCATCCTTTTGATTTCCTTATAGAGTGGTGTCGTGTAAATCAGAAACAGCAGTGGTGAAATTGGTGACCCCTGAGGGATTCCTGTTTCAACTTTGCTGCTGACCAGCTGCTTCTGATCCATCACTAAGCCCGTCTTTCTATCTTTCATAAAGTGCAATACCCAGTTGTGAGCAGCAGCCGGCAACCCCATATCCCTCATGGTTTGTAACAGCAGAGCCTGATGAGCATTATCGAAGGCCCCTTTGATGTCCACCGACAGAATAGAGGTTGTTTGATGCTGTTTCCTTGCATTGTCTTTTTTTATTTTTATGTTAACTGCTCAACAAGCGGTATAATAAATTGATTAAATGTCAAATGTCAAAAAATTTATTTAACTGCAGCCAGCGCGATTTGGATACAACACAGGTCTAATAGAAATACTCTCTTGATTACCTCCTATCAACATATTAATAGTACCTGTAGAGGCCTTGCCACTGTCATTAGTGGTTAGATACGACTTCGCGGCAGGTCCACGATCTGTTAGATTAATTGTGTGTACACCTGCGAAATCCCAATCGTGCGGTATATCCATATCGATGTCATCTATGATTGCATTGCGCTTTGAGTGCATAACACCTGCTGCTGAGCCAGTGCTCTGATTTTTATTGGCTAAGTAAACAAGTCGAAAGTTGGGTATACCATGACTGTCCACATCTCTATTGCCATTCCACCAGTATATCGCGTGAATACCCGACAACCCAACAGCGGCTGCAGTCGACCCGATAGATACACAACAAGTCCACTCATTGATTATTGCACCCGTATCCGCATCATAGCAACTGTCATAGAGTTCTTTGGCGTGACCAGCAGCTGCAGCCCCACCGGCAGCAGTAACACCTAAGTAATCTTTGTAACCGTTCACTTGGATTCGCGGCTCTAACCACAGCATACCAACGAACAACGCACCAGCACTTTGTCTCTAGTTGTGCTCGCCAGAATTAGCTTGCTTTTGGCTTTGGACGTATTTTTTTATAACGTCATTCACCATACCAGTCCAGGACATATGAAAAATTATCAGGACTGTGCTGAAGAGACTTAGGAATATCAACACATTGAACCTACTGTTAAAGTGCTCAGTTGTAAGCTGCATAGTTTATGTGACAAAAAGTCACGAAAGAACGCTCCCAACTCCTATTTATATTATTCTCGAGTTCATTTTGTTTCGGTGCGCCCCCTTTGTTGCCTGGACAACGTCATCGTCTCGTCGGCATGTTCGAATGTGTCCGACGCGCCGCGCAATTTGGCGCTTCCGGTACCTTGGCTCTCTTGGAATTATCCCCGGAAAGTGTTTGCGTTCCCCGCATTATCTCTTCCTTGTTCTCCCATACACCTTTGCATGTAATTACACGTGGCTGTACTTACTAATAGGCACACTAGCCACACTTTTTTTTTTTTTTTTTTTTTTTTTTTTTTTCAGTCAATAGTTTATTACTACATAATAATACGTACTGATACTAATGAGAAGTAATGTTCCGTGGAGGAATACCCTCTGAAACCAAAGAAATAACCATTTACCAAAAATTCATCCGCTGCATAGCCAAGACAGGCAGGGCCTCATAACCCTGGATGAGGTTACTCCTATGGAACGGCTCGGTGATAGTTTCGGTGGAACTCAAAGAAGCCACATTTTCGTTTTTGCAAGCATTTATTAATGTATCCGAGCATGAATGGTTGTTCTTGATCCGGAGTGGTGTATTGAGTGTTGAATCGGTAATCACGGTTGATGTCGTATATGGCCCGGAAGAAACTCATGGCCCTGTATCACGTTTGAGGGTCCATGAACCATGTCATCCATAGTGTTTGCGGTGATTGCAGTGATAGTCTGCGTCGCCTTGACAATAGAACTACTCTTCAATAGCTTTGCAGTCATTGAACATTTGAAGTAGGCATGAGAATACCGGTATTTAGTATCCGGTGCGCGACACAAGATACACCGTGATCATCGCATTATGTAGGGATCCCAGGGACCGAGTACTCCACATACCCTTTGAGACGATGTTGTGGTTCAGAAACCGATGGAACAAGTTTCTTGGGTTGTTTCAGTCTCATCCAGAATGTTGATGATGTCGATTCTTGGTCCGTCGAAAGTTTTTGTCGTTCAGCCGGAATGTAGTCTTGTCCAGCCGATTCCCAAAGCAGTCCTTTCAATTCCTCACGTGCAGAATAGGCCCGTGCGGGTTAAAACGTCGCTGCTTTACCCCATTGCAGACCTGGCCAACTCAGAACTGATGTGGTTGAGTTTGAGGTATAGCCAACACGAGCGCGCCATTCCATTAACATGCGAACACAACAGGCGGTATAATAAATTGATTAAATGTCAAATGCCGACTTACTCCGACTGCATGGTAACTATATATAATATAAATACCTCCACATAATCCCAGCTGAGGCGGACAGCTGCGATTATTCTCGTGAGCTAAGGTAGTATATTAATTCTTGAACCTATACCTCCTCAAGTCTCAACGTGAGGTTAAAGGTCATAGGCCCTCGGAATAGACAGGAGGCCTTACAGAATTTTTCAATCACGTGCCACTGATAATCGGACCCTAAAAAACCGCGGAGTTAAACGGAGATAAGGAGAAAACCCGGAGATAGGGCTATCTTGAGCTACTAAGCTTACGATATATATAAGTTTAGCCCTCCAAAGGATGAGATATAGATAGATAAAAGGAGACGTAGCCGCCAAGTCGTGCAGTAATCACCAATGTGCTCTTTAGCGCATAAGTTATCTCACTTTTAAAGGATCCGGATTAATATGTTACAGCATGCTAGTTCCTCTGATGATTTTGGGCCTGTGAGTTGCTAATGCGAAGATACTTGACTAGTGAGTAAGTAGTAATCAATCTTGCTCCGTACAATGTATATATGATTATTTTTATTATTCCCGCATGCTCATTAATTGAGGGGAAGCGCCATCAACCAACCCAATGAATGAACTTTTAATATGCCGGAACGTCTGAAACAGACCAATATCTGAGCTCTCCTGCTTGATGATATTCATTTATTTTTATTAATTCTAAATGTATGTACTCAGGAGTAGATTCTTAAGTAAGTAATAAAACTGATTAACTAACTAAATAGTAATGGACTTAATATATAAATTGTGGCAAGCGGAATTAGGACGATTCGTTCATCTTCCCATTCGCTATTGCGTGACTTGTGGTACCTTGCAAGACAGTAGGCAAACGATCCCAGACGCCTACAGTGGCAAATCAATGGAAGGAAATTCAGCACTATTACCTGGAAGTTTTACCTCTCAACATATCGCGCTCCTGAAAGAACCACCTCAGCGCATCTGAAAACTGTTAACGTGATGTCCTTATATCATGATAATATATGTACGAAGGAAATTGGGTAGTCTATAGATCTATATATGTATATATATTTACATATATATATATTTAAAAAACAGCTCAACTACGTAAACACTCATACGAGACTGAATAATCATTTCCATCTAATTGTAGTATAAAGGCACTTTCCTTTGAGGCAAGTTCAATGAAGCCACATTCCCGGATATTAAAAGGACATGCATATTATGCAAAAAATATATATATACAATGCAGCTTGGGGATGCATATTCAGACCGCCAATCACCAATATAAATAGTCAAGGGTTTAAGCAAAATCTATGTCACCGTCATACCTCGATTATCGATATGCAGATTGAAAATGTTCGTTTGGTGGAAAGAAAACATTCAGACAGGATCTACAGCCCAAAAACGTACGGTATGGGTGGCCTCATTTTCAAGGGGTTTAATGTGGATGACATATTCGTTGCTGGGTCAAATGGGTCCTACATTAGACAGCCAAACATGTGGGAGCTGCTAAAATTCCACATTTTCCGGTCAATGCTTAACTTTGTGCTGGCTCTGGCGGGATATTACGAAGCGATTCCAGAAATTTGGTGGAAGATGATCAGTTTGTTGTTCAGTGTATCCAATTTCAAAGCTTTTGAAAGACTATTCATGCAATATCTTGGCCATGATACATCAGAGACGACTGTGCTAGAGAAATCTCCTCCTAGTCATGTGGCGTGCATATTAACATATTTGCCTCACATAAGCCCCCCACTGCCATCAGTTCCAGAGCCCATAAGACTTGCGGATGGCGGCATCAGAGAACCGTCTCCAGAGGAAATCCAGGAGATACACTTTGTGAGACAGTCGTTAGAGAATGAGAAGGTTGCGCATGACGCTGCTGAAAATAAGCGACTTGTAAATGAGGCGACTGAGCTAATATGCTGGTGTATTGAGAAGAAGGTTAAAACGTTAACAATATACGAGAGATTTGGAGTTTTGGGTGAAGGAGACTGTGATAGCATGGTTGACTACACGCGCACCAAACTGGCGCTAACTGGTTGTGCGTTGAAAGAACAGAGGGTGGGTTTCATCTTCCACGCTCAAAGGAGAATGGTTTCCTTTACTAATTCTGTTGTTGAGACCACCAACTTGGGCTACGATTCGTTGGGAACCGGAAAAGATGAAGACACAGTTTTACAGGTTATTATCTTGAAAGAGATGGATTCTGACCAATCGTTCCACGAGTTCATTGCTCATCACATCTCTCATGGCGATTCAGATGCTGAGCAGCTGTCGGATGAACAATTGTCATCTTCGTTTACTTATTTCATTTCCGGGATGTCCACTTGCCCAGATGTGCTGATTTTGTTTGGTACACGAGCGTCCTTGAATGGGTATCCAGGCTATGCCCTCAGAAACACGCTGATTTGTCATAACAAAACTTACAAATCAAAATCCCCGAGTCTATCAGCCTTCAATCATGCAATTGAATCGTTCCACGATCAACAATAGAATAGAAACGTAATTGGTTCGGGAAAGGGAGGCGGTAAATTTCACCCAGTCTATTGTTGCTAGAGATCCAAAACCTTGATTGCCATCGGAAATAATAATAAAAGCAAAAAAGAAATAATTCAACTGTCTTACGACATGCATTACGTACATAGACTTTCCGGTCGACTTACAACTTTGCAAGAACAGCATCAACACCAGAAACTCCAATTTCCATACCAGTTTCCTTCTCTGCATAAGTGACAATACCGCGATCGACGACCAAAGCATAGCGGTTGTTTCGTCGACCCAGACCTTTAGCAGACAGGTCCTGAGAAAATCCAATGGATTGGGAAAATTCAGAATTTCCATCGGATGCAAAAATCATCTTATCGCGGGCATTGAGAGCCTTACCCCACGCAGACTGCACAAATGGGTCGTTGGCAGAAACAACAATGATTTCGTCAACCCCTTTGCCTTTCAGCTCATTCAACTTCTCGATATATGGCGGAATGTGGTTTGCTGTGCAAGCTGGGGTGAATGCACCAGGAACAGAAACTATGATAACCTTCTTGTTTGGCAGTTCTTTATCACAGTCATACAAAATTGGCAAGCCGCAGGCAAGCATTCCCTCCGTCTCCTTAGAGTAGGGAACATACTTGAATTTAACGCCCTTTGGGAATGTGCCTTGGAATCCGGTCAGTATATTGCATGGGCTATATTCAGTCTGAACTTACTTCCAACTCTCAAACTCATTTCAACTGCTTCCGACGCCTTCTGTCGGCTTGGTGCGGAGACCGGCCCATTTATATATACGGGCCTCGGTTATGCCCGTTACATTCGTCTCGTCGGTGTTTGCCGCCGCGCAGTGACAACATGAAAACTGCCAGGCTCCGACGGACTACATCTCGGGATTAGTCGTTTCACATATATATATATAGAGAGATATGTAGTTTGATGTTTTGTTGTAACGTGAGTGGATTCTTGTCTGTTGCTGGTGCAGAGTCAGAGCTACCGAGAAGTCAATGTCGTAAATGACCTAATAAGGACAAAACCAGGCATTCAACAGGATGGAGTTGCCACAGGCACAAAAGGCTCATGATCCCAGGACATATTTCTTCTCTAGTCTTTATCGCAGATATGTCTATTACTAATAGTTTACAATTATTCTTTTGGCAAAGATTATAGCAACGCAGACCCCAGATCTGGCCAATAGATTACCAAAATTCAATGCAATTAAAGTCAAGCCAACGAGGCCCATTTCAGTCAGAAAAGGACAATCACTCCGAGCATAAATTGCTGTTTCCAACGGTTGATGGCAAATGTCAAACAATAGATTTTCTTCATAGATTCCTCAATGCATGCGTTTCTTTAGCCTGCCATCTTCAAGTAATCGTCACAATTCCATGCAATTGTAGGTACTAGGGAGCCTCTCTATTTTATTATTTTCTTTTATTTTATTTTATTTTATTTTTTTTTTTTTCACTTTCCTGTTTGTGCCAGACGGAGGCCGATTTTGTCCTGGGAAGCCAGCCACCGCCGCCGCGTGGGAGTCCGACTGCATTAATAATCAGCTTCGCAAGCATTCATCTTTTATCACCTCCCTTCCGACGGTCTTGTCAGAAACCTCATACTTAGATTAAGGGATATGGACTTTAATCCGGTAGTGGAATATAGCGATCTGGAGCACGCCAAGGCTCAGAGTGTCTTGGTTGCTCCATTCTCGAATACTGATAGCTTTCCACTGACGCCAGAGTCTATGCCGAAATCGATGAATTTTCTCTGTCGGAGTAGCACTGGCTGGGGACCATTAACACCCGATTATTCTTTCACGCCATGTTTCTTGGATGGCATTGTAATGAGTGTTGCAAACCTGTTGATTTTAGTCTTCGGCACTTATCAATTTTTCGTCTTATGGGGTCGTAAGCCGTTGCCGGCCAAGAGCACATGGGGATTGATTCTGAAACTTGTAAGTGATTACTACGCCTTCTCGCTCAATTATTTGGATTAGATGGAATTGCTAACATTGCCGTTGGTTTTAGGCCCTTGTTGCATTGCAATTTAGTTTCTTCGTCTCTCTTGCATTGATGAGCGCCTCCCAGTCGGATGCGTGGTACAAGGACATTAGCGTGTTGAGCCCGATCATTTCTGCACTTGGTGTGGTTGTTGCCTTTGGCATCCATGCCATTGAACATACCAGAGCGCTCATCTCAAATGGTGTCTTGTTGTTTTATTGGCTTTTTGCTCCTTGCTTCCTGGGACTCAAGGTGAATCAGCTCCGATCTTTTGGAGTTTTCCAATCTTTCAGGCCACTTGGAATTGTGTATTCCCTTGCTGCAGTTAATGCACTTATCATCCTCTTGTTGGAATGGCTATTGCCAAAGTCTCTTTCTCCCTATCATGCTCTCATGCAGCAAGCCGATAGGAACCCTGTGGAAAAGGCCGACATTTTTTCAAGATTGACCTTCTCGTGGATGTCAGGTCTAATGCGACGAGGCTATGAAACATACTTGACAGAGGATGACTTGCCAGAACTACCCTCCCAAGACGCTACCGGCAAGATCACTGCCAAGTTTGATAAATACTGGGAACGCCAAGTGAACATGAAGAAGCTACCGTCGCTCACTATCGCATTATCTCAGGCCTTTGGTATGCCTATGGTTGTTGGCGCGTGCTTTAAGGGGATTCAGGATATTCTGGCTTTCGTTCAACCCCAGCTGTTGCGGCTTTTGATTAAATTTGTCAATGAATACAATGACACCAATGGAGATGTTTCCCTAAGCAAAGGTCTGATGATTGCGTTTTCCATGTTTATTGTGTCAATCGCGCAGACTGCTGCCCTGCATCAGTATTTCCAACGCGCTTTTGAGACTGGTATGAGATTCAAATCATCACTCACTGCTTCCATCTACCAGAAAGCCACAGTCCTTTCGAATGAGGACCGCGCAACCAAAACTACAGGTGATATTGTGAATCTAATGTCTGTTGATACACAGAGGATCCAAGATTTGAGTCAATATGGTCAAATCATCTGGTCTGGTCCGTTCCAGATCATTTTGTGCTTGGCAAGTTTGTACAACCTTCTTGGAAATAGTATGTGGGCTGGTGTGATGGTTATGGTGGTAATGATTCCAATCAACACAGTGACTGCCAGATTCCAGCGAAAGCTTCAGCAAAAGCAAATGAAAAATAAAGATCAACGTACGAGGCTGACATCTGAACTTTTGACCAACATTAAGAGTCTTAAATTGTATGGATGGGAGCCTCCATTTGTTGCTCGGTTGGATCACGTTAGAAATAACAAAGAATTGAAAACCTTGAAGGAAATTGGTATGTTCACAGCCCTCACCACTTTCCTTTGGAATTGTGCTCCTTTCTTTGTCTCGTGTTCTACGTTCGCCGTCTTTGTTTACACTCAAAACAAGCCGTTGACCACTGATATTGTTTTCCCAGCGTTGACCTTGTTTAATTTGCTGAGTTTCCCTCTATCTGTCATTCCAATGGTCATTACTGCCATGGTGGAAGCATCTGTTGCGGTAAATCGTATTCGTAACTTTCTCATCTCTGAAGAACTTCAACCAGATGCGGTTGATCATCTTCCACGGGCAAACACAATTGGTGAAGAATCTGTGGTAATTGAAAATGGCACATTTTTGTGGGAGCGAAAGCCAGATTATAAGGTCTCTTTGGGGAATATTAACTTCACAGCCAGAAAGGGGGAGCTTTCTTGTATTGTTGGCAGAGTTGGATCTGGAAAGTCGTCTTTGCTTTCTACCATTTTGGGAGATCTGCACAAGGCTCAAGGTACTGTTTCTGTAAAAGGAAAAGTTGCGTATTCATCCCAAGTTCCGTGGATTATGAATGCGACAATTAAGGAGAACATTCTGTTTGGTTGTAAGGATGATCCAGAGTTTTATCAGCGAACTATAAAAGCTTGTGCCTTGATTGATGACCTGAAGATTTTGCCTGACGGTGACAGCACACTAGTTGGTGAAAAAGGAATTTCGCTTTCTGGTGGTCAAAAGGCTAGAATTGGTCTCGCTCGTGCTGTTTACGCAAGAGCTGATGTTTACTTGTTGGATGACGTTTTGTCCGCTGTCGATGAACATGTTGGTAGACATATCATTGACAACGTTATTCGTGAAGGTGGATTACTCGCCTCCAAGTCTATTATCCTTGCTACAAACTCTATCACTGTCTTGAGCCATGCCCACACCATCACCATGCTCTCTGACGGAAAGATTGTGGAAACAGGCACCTTCAGCGAGGTTATGGAGGCACAGGGCTCTATCTATAATTTGGTGAAGGATTTCGGCCGTAAGAATCGTTCGGGAAATTCGGATAGCGATGCTAGTTCAGAAACTGCTTTGAATGTGGAAAATGGAGACTCGGGATCAACATCTGTTTCTGAAACCGAGGAATATCCCGTTGCCTATACAACTGAAGAAGGATCACAGTTGTCTACACAAAAGCGCACAAGACGCGAGAGCACAAATACTTTGCGACGTGCTAGCACTGCAAGTTACACGCGACCTAAAGTCCTTGATGAAGAGGAACGCCAAAAACAGGATCAGCGTAAAGAACATTCGGAACAAGGTAAAGTCAAATGGTCTGTTTACAAAGAATATGCGAAGGCATCTAACCTCTGGGGTGTGTTGGGATACATGATTTTCCTCATCTCTTCCATGGGTATGTCTGTTGCTGGTAATGTTTGGTTAAAGCACTGGTCCGAGGTAAATACAGAAGTTGGTGCAAATCCTCATGTTGGACGATATCTTGGTATTTATGCTGGGTTTGGTATTGGGTCTGCAGTATTGGTTGTTTTCCAAACAATTCTAATAATGATCTTCTGTGCTATTCACAGTGCAAAGATATTGCATAGTCGAATGCTGAATGCTGTTGTTCGAGCTCCAATGTCATTCTTTGAAACTACTCCAATCGGACGAATCATCAACCGATTTTCTAATGACATTAATCGAGTAGATCAAGTATTGGCAAGAACTTTCCAACAGTTTTTTGCCAATACCGTCAAGGTCATGTTTACTTTGGTCGTCATTTCCTTTTCCACTCCACAGTTTCTTTTATTTATCATACCACTGACCGGACTCTATCTCTATTACCAAAGATATTATCTCAGAACCTCTCGTGAATTGAAGCGATTGGATAGTGTGTCAAAGAGTCCTATTTATGCACACTTCCAAGAAACTTTGGACGGTATCAGCACAATAAGGGCCTATAATCAACAGAAGCGTTTCTGTTTTATGAATGAGTCAAGAGTGGATTTGAATATGCAGGCATACTTCCCGACTGTCAGTGCAAACAGATGGTTGGCCGTACGATTGGAGTTTATTGGGTCGGTGATCATTCTTGCCTCTGCAGCATTGGCTATTCTTACCCTCCCTTCAGGTAGATTAACTGCGGGTATTGTTGGTCTGGCTCTTTCATATGCTCTGCAAATCACCCAATCTCTGAACTGGATTGTACGGATGACTGTTGAGGTGGAAACTAACATTGTCTCTGTTGAGCGAATCTTGGAGTACTCTGAATTGCCAAGTGAGGCGCCTGCTGTTATTGAAAACAGTCGTCCACCAGCAGTTTGGCCAACTTCGGGAGATATCAAATTTGACCATTATTCAGTTCGATATCGACCTGAGCTGAGCTTGGTTTTGAAGGACATTAACCTTGCCATCAAAGGTAAAGAAAAGATTGGTATTGTTGGCCGCACTGGCGCCGGTAAATCTTCTCTCACATTGGCGCTGTTTAGAATCATTGAAGCTGCTGAAGGACACATTTCAATTGATGACCTTGTGACCGATAAGATTGGGCTGAGGGACCTTAGAAGGCATTTGTCAATTATTCCTCAAGATTCACAGGCATTTGAAGGCACAATTAGGGACAATCTGGATCCAGAACACAGCTACGACGATACCGAACTATGGCGCATATTGGAACTTTCACATCTAAAGACGTTTGTTGAATCTATGCAAGGTGGCCTCGACGGTAAGGTAAATGAGGGCGGTTCGAACTTGTCGGTTGGTCAGCGGCAATTGATGTGCTTGGCACGAGCCCTTCTAACGCCTTCTAAGGTTTTAGTCTTAGATGAGGCTACTGCAGCTGTTGATGTGGAGACGGATAAGGTGCTGCAAGAAACAATCCGAAGCGAGTTCAAAGATAGAACTATCCTCACAATTGCGCATAGACTCAACACTATTATGGATAGCGATCGAATCATCGTTTTGGAGCAGGGCCAAGTGGCAGAGTTTGATACTCCAGAGACGCTTCTCAAAGACAAGAATTCTATGTTTTATGCACTTTGTAAACAAGGTGGTGTTGTTGAGGAGGCCGAAGAGTGAAGCTGCTGGTGTAAATATATAATACTTGGCTAGATTTAATCCATTAATAGGGCATTAAACTGTACAACTGTAGAGTGTGCTGATACCTGCGGCTTTCGCGATGCTGCGGGTGAAATAATAATGTGAGCATTGCTTGCTCACCTTGTAGAGGACTTGAAAGAAAAAACAAAAAAACGAGTCTATATTGCAGAGGACAATAAATTAATCTACATATATATTAAGTAAGTGCTTCATCCTATACGATGAATATAAGTTACTGAGAGACCTGAGCACTTTGGGCATCAATACGCTGTTGCATTTGCTGCTGAGCCTCACGCAACTGCTGCTGCTCAACATCGGAAGAATCAACATTGTGGAAATCGAGAATCTCCGAGTACATCATGACCTTCCAAGTGTCGACAGGGAGATCAGCGTCATTGAAGGACCAATCGAATTTTTCTTGGGCCACTGGCTCATCAGAAGGCTCATGGTATGGAGCCAAGTATGGATGAGCGAGAGCCTCGGCAGCAGTGATTCTCTTTCTAGGATCAAAAACGAGCATTTTTTCCAAAAGGTCTATTGCGTCTGGATCAGCGTTTTTGAACCGTTGAGAGAATGGCACAGGCTCACGCTTCGGAAGAGACTTTACAAAACGTAGGGTATGTTCAGATGCGATTGTATCAATGACATCCTCAGGAGGAGAACCCAACAAGTCAGTTATGATGGAAAACTGATCGACATGATCCTTTCCTGGAAACAAGGGCTTCCCTTCAAGCATTTCTGCAAAGATACAGCCGGCACTCCAAATGTCCACTTCGACGTCGTACTTTTGCCAGGTGAGCATGATTTCTGGAGCTCGGTAATAACGAGTGGACACGTAGCCAGTCATTTGAGGGTCCTGGATACGTGCCAGTCCGAAATCGCAGATTTTCAGGTCGCAGTTCTCGTTGATAAGGATGTTAGACGGCTTGAGATCACGGTGAACAACACCTGCAGAATGTACGTACTTGAGTCCACGTAAGATTTGATAAAGAAAGTATTGGATAAACTGTTTTTCAAGCGGACGCGACGTCAACAGCCGATATAGATCGGTACCCAATAGTTCGGTAACAAAGTATATATCCTCTAGAGGAGAAATGAAGATGTCACTCAAAGTGATTAGGTTTTCGTGGCGAAGATGTTTGAGTAGCTTGAGCTCTCGATACGTACGCTTTGACAAGACAGGCGTTGAGAAAGGTTTCATTATTTTCTTAATCGCCACATTCTGGCCTGTCAGCTGGTCACGAGCAGAACTAGCGTTCGTTAGTTGCACACTCTTAGTTGCTCAAGTAGGACACACTTACCAAACCAAGCCGAAGGCACCCATTCCCACCGGATTAAGGTCCACATAACTACGACACTTGTTAGAATCGGCACAAGAACACAACACAGCGAAGTCAGCTTACCGGCTCGTGATCTCAAAGCAGGTGCCAAAAATTTGTGTGCGAATGAAATCCGCCATTATTGCGACAACAGTTTTGTGAGTGAGGTAGCTAAAGAGGTTTGTCGTTTCTTTTCCCCTCGCCAAAATTAATCCCGCCTTGTACCGGTTACCCGGCCGGCGCGACG
>JAJMBO010000104.1:0-45355 GCA_030585065.1 Blastobotrys persicus
GGTGCGCACGCGCTCAGGAGATGTTCGTGGTTATTTCTACTGGGACGACTATCGATATAGAGATAGGCAAGGCTTAACGACGATACGAGATGGTAAGATTTTTTGTCTGCGGGAAAGAAGAAAGGCATGCTAACTCCGAATAGCTGAAGATCTGGAGTTTGAAGCAGCAGCAGGCGGAGGAGAACGCAGGCGATGGCAGTGGAAGCCGAAAGAAGAAGGTGACTGCTGCACAGCTACGAGTGCAAAAGGACTTAACAGAGCTATCGCTGCCGTCGACTATGAAAACACATTTCCCAGATCCAGAAGATACAATGAACTTTGAACTGGAATTGCGACCGGACGAGGGAATGTATAAAGGTGGACGGTTCAGATTCAGCTTTGCGATCAACAACAACTTTCCACACGAGCCACCCAAGGTGAAGTGTTTGCAGAAGATCTATCATCCGAACATTGACTTGGACGGCAACGTGTGTTTGAACATCCTGCGTGAGGATTGGAAGCCGGTTCTCAACTTGAATTCTGTCATGATTGGCTTGCAATATCTGTTCCTGGAACCTAACCCAACCGATCCGTTGAATAAGGAAGCTGCGACTGCACTACAAAAAAACCGCGAGCAGTTTAAGCATGATGTGGTTGCTTCAATGCGTGGTGGCTATGTGGGGTCAGAGAAGTATGATAATGTTAAAGCCTGACGTAGTGCCCAATAAAATAGATGTGCTAGTAGTGCGTGGGGCGGATAACAGACACAGCATGGACTCTTGATGCCGTACTTAGAGTAAACAGGCAATCTGAGCCAATGTCCACAGTCAGTAAACAGGCAACCTGAGCCAATGTCCACAGTCAGTAAACAGGCAACCTGAGCCAATGCTCCACAGTCAGTAAGTACCAATTTCGCCAAGGATAGTTTATTCGTTAGTTAAGGTTGGTACTCTAAATCCAAGGGATAATCTGATCAAGATATGAATAGCTCAGATACCAAGACATTGAAAGTGACAGTATCAATGGAACGAGCGCAGTTTGGCCCGAGTTTTTGTGGGATGAAAAAAGTACCAGTATAAAGACTAATAGACAAAACGCATTGAATATGTCAAATGTTAACAGTAAGCCAGTATTACATTCGAGGGAATGATGTAAGAAATAGAAACAATGTATATATTAAAGCCGAAAGGTGTATTGTTTATTCACTGTACGATATCATTATTCGTCGTCAGGTCGTGTATAATTCAAATGTACCAATGATGCGCTGGAATGAATTTAGACCACGAATACTCTTCCACTAGAGATATGGTTTAGGGAAATCATATTGTTGTGCGGAAAACACACCATCTTTCGCTTACTCCGGACAGTCTACCTATAGCAGTAGCGCAAAGTTAACTTATGAGGCTAACTTACACCACTCAGACAATTACAGAATGCTCAAAGCTGCAATGGCCCATGAACACATCTCAGGTCAACGTGCATATACCCACAAGTGAAAAATTCCACGATCCGAACTGATCGACCCCCAATCCCGCATTTATAAGCACCGATCAGTTGCGGTATAATAATTCCGTGGAAACGACCAACTGCGGCATAATAACCCCACGGTAAAACTGACTGTAACGAGCGAACAGGCATTCTACACGTATGAGCATTAGCTATCCAGCCAACCCCTGAAAACAGACACGACTGCTCGGCCCAAAAGCTCCGGAGTTTGTAAATTCCGCTTAATTCCGTCATGCGCGGGGATTTGTAAGCAGATAACCAACGCGACGCGCGCGATGGGGCTCGAGAAAGTATATAAGCTCCGGGGAGCACCTGGGGACGAACAGAACAGAACCACAATGCCATCTAAAATGAAGCTGTATTCCGCACCAGGATCTTGCTCTCTTGCAGTGCACATTGCATTGATCGAGGGCGGGTTCGACTACGAGATTGCCAAGGTGTCCAAGTCCGATAAAGGTATGGTCGTTGGCGACGAACCATTGAAGAATGTGAACCCCAAGGGCCGAGTTCCAGCTCTTCAAATTGACGGCGGCAAGGTCATGACTGAGGGAGCAGTGATTAATCAATATCTCCAGTCCTTGGCCCCTGAGAAGATCTACATGCCAGAGGGCGACGCCAAATGGGACGTCCTTTCTGTTCTCAACTTTGTCGGAACTGATCTCCACAAAGGCATGGGTGTGTACTTTAAGCCCTACTTCTCGGCTGAGGCCAAGGAATCGCACAGGGAGTACGACACCAAGCGCAACTTTGGTTACCTCAACCAATTGCTCGAGGGCAAGACCTACCTCTTTGGCGACAAGCCTACTATTGCCGACTTTTACGCCTATGTGGTCTCTACGTGGACGTTTGTCCACAAGATCGACATTTCTGAATTCAAGAACATTGTCGAGTTTGGCAAGCGCATGGAGTCTCGTCCAGCCGTCCAGCAGGCACTCAACGAGTCGGGCATCAGCCCCTACTACACCAAGTAAACGGTAGACTAGAAAGAAACATGCTACTTGACTTGCAAGAAAATCAGAATAGTGAACATTTTTGAACTAAATTAGAATCATCACAAGACATTAAATATTTCGTTAAATTCACTTCAGGAACATTATGCGTTACGATAATATTGTCATGTCCTAAGTGATTTACTGGTTTTCTGGTCGGAGCTTTCGGACCTCCTTACCGACTCTCCAGATCTCGAGGTCGCGGATCTCCTGCAGCTCCTTCTCATACTTCTCACGGTAGTCCTTTTGGGAGTTGAAGTCAAGGGATCGCTGGGTCTCCGTACCGTCGACAACCTTGTCGTAAAGCTCGTTGAAGACTGGCTTCAACGCGGCCTTGAATTTTGGAGACCAGTCAAGGGCGCCTCTTCTGGCGGTCGTGGAGCAGGCGTCGTACATGTAGTCCATACCATTCTTACCAATCAATGGGTAAAGAGACTGGGTGGCCTCCTCAACAGTCTCGTTGAAAGCCTCGGATGGCGAGTGGCCACGCTCACGGAGAACCTCGTATTGGGCGAGGAACATGCCATGGATACCGCCCATGAGACAACCTCGCTCACCGTAAAGGTCCGAGTGGACCTCACGCTCGAACGTGGTTTGGTAGACGTAGCCAGAGCCGACAGCCACAGCCAGGGCAATGGCCTTCTCCTCGGCCTTGCCGGTGACATCGTTCCAGACGGCATATGACGAGTTGATGCCTCGGCCCTCCTTGAAAAGGGATCTGACGGTTCTGCCGGAGCCCTTTGGAGCAACCAAGATGACGTCAATGTCCTTTGGTGGCTCGACGTGGGTCAAGTTCTTGAACACTGGGGAGAAACCATGGGAAAAGTACAGGGTCTTGCCTTTGGTCAACAAAGGCTGAATCTGTGGCCAGGTTTCGGATTGAGCAGCATCGGAAAGAAGATTCATGATGATGGTACCCTTCTCAATGGCCTCGGTGACGTCGAAGAGGTTCTTGCCCTCAACCCAGCCATCGTCCTTGGCTGCGTTCCAAGAGGCACCGCCCTTTCGAACACCGACAATGACGTTGAGGCCGTTGTCTCTCATGTTGAGACCCTGACCGTGGCCCTGGGACCCGTAGCCCACAAGGGCAATGGTTTCGTTCTTGAAGTACTCAAGAAGCTTCTCCTGTGGCCAATCGCTTCGCTCGTGGACAACCTCCTCGGTGCCACCAAAGTTGATGGTCTTGACGCCACGGACACCGCTGACAGCAGCAGTGCTTCTAGCACTTGGACGCACAGCAGCATTGGCAACAGCAGAGAGAGCTCTTCGCTGGATTTGTGGTCTGGCAGCAGCTCGGCTGGCAGCTCTAGCAGCAGTTCTCATAAATGCACGAGAAGACATGGTGTAACAAAAGATGTCTGAATGAAAAAGCAACTTCCCGACTGGCTGAAATTTCACCCTTTATATATCCCGCCAATGAACAACAAAGAGTCATAACCATCCTCCCGCCGATATCGGCACCCCGCCCCGTTTCTCCCCGGCCGGTCTCGCGCTGTGCGCAGCGCTTTCTTTTTCCCTTGCAAACAGAATCCTTCTTCTTCCACTACTTTCTATATGAATTGAGGAATCAGCACTTGGTTAGAGCTGTTGGAGGCCTTTAGCCTCTTGTTGCTGGTCCCGTTTTGTGCTTCTGTGGGTTATGAGGACCCTGGCGGGTAAAGGAACTGGGGGCATGTGTGAGCAAGCCACTGCGGCTCTATGCACATGGCGATCATCGAGTGATAACAGCGGGTATTAGTCAATTCAATAGTTTGATTGGAGAGGAATGGTCCAATGCCCTTTTCTCTTATAGGTTATTTCCTATCAATTGCTCACTGCCAGGTGTCTACTCAACAAACTGTGCACCTTTCGGCCAAAACAACGTGTTACCGACCAGGGCTTCTAGTCGTTTCTAACAATTGCTACCGGCAGGTGGCTCTCAGAACTGTACTTCGGCCCATTATTCTTGACTGTGGCCGCCCCCTGCCCCGGCAGGGGGTTGTCGTTTTGTATGAGGATGGGATGGGACGTTGCTATAGCAACCACACGACAGAAACCCTTTCCTCCCATCTGCACGCGAGAGGCCGAAAAGTAAACAAACTGACGTAGACGCTCTCCCCCTGTACAAGAACACCATGTCGACACCCTCGTCGCCGAGTGGAGGAGGAAGCAAAGCGACAGCTGCGGAAGCGGCGGCCAGGAACAGCGTGTCATTGAAGGTTGGAATGATCGGAGACGCCCAGATAGGTAAGACGTCGCTGATGGTCAAGTACGTTGAAGGCACGTTTGATGAAGACTACATCCAGACGCTTGGAGTCAACTTTATGGAGAAGGTTGTGTCGATACGGAACACGGACATCACCTTCTCAATCTGGGATCTCGGCGGACAACGAGAGTTTGTAAATATGCTTCCGCTGGTGTCCAACGACGCTGTGGCCATCTTGTTCATGTTCGATTTGACGCGAAAGTCGACGCTGAACTCGGTGAAGGAGTGGTATCGACAGGCCCGAGGGTTTAACAAGACGGCCATTCCGTTTTTGGTTGGCACCAAGTTCGACATGTTTGTCAATTTGGCTGAGGAGGATCAAGAAGAGATCACCAAGCAGGCCAAGCGGTTTGCAAGGGCCATGAAGGCGAGCCTCATCTTCTGCTCCACATCCCATTCCATCAATGTGCAAAAGATATTCAAGATTGTGCTCTCAAAGGCCTTTGATCTGAAGCTGACTCTGCCAGAGATCACAATGACTGGCGAGCCGCTTCTCATATACCAACAGTGGTGACCCTAACCCTCCTAACGATTGAACGCAACGTAGATAACTTTATATAATGCATTACTTTTTCCACTGCTGGGTTTTGTGCTCTGTTGAGTCTGTACTGGTTACTTCCCACTGGCATAGGACAAGTAACATGTCGGGACTTCTATATATATGCTATAATATACACACACCTCAAACCATCCCCGCCACGTCTTCGTCCACAAGAAGGGCAGACTTGACCTCTTCCTCTCCAATTGCGAGACGTACGTTGGCACTGCGTTCGCCACGCATGGACTGCTGCACCAGAATACCGCTCTCCACCAGCTCGGCTAATGCGTTTTGAAAGCCCCCCATGCGAACATGCTTCCCCGAAAACAGAACTGCCGTCAGTTTGGCAGAGTCCGGCGACAGCCGAGTAAGTCGCCCGGTCTCGTCCAATATCTCCGAAAGCGCGTTGTCAATAACCCCAGTTCTTCTTATTCGAGTCAGCACGGCGCAAAGGAAGACTTTCGCAGCCATAGGAAGCGCTCTAAGATAGCTGTTGAGCGGAGAATTGATCGACTCGTTGATTGCTTGTTTGATATGGCTAATCTTAACCCTCGTCTCTGACGTCACCTCTTCAACATCCTCCGAGGGCTGAGCAATCTCAACTGAGCGTCGACAAATGTCTAATGCTCGACGGGCATCCCCACTCACAGATGCAATCTTCCTCGCCGCGAATTCAATGGCGTCCGGCTCAACAACCGGCCCATCAATGCCTTCCAGTCGGGTCTCAATAATCTGCTTCAGCTGTTCGTGGGTGTACCCGGGAAACTGAATGCGGGTCAATCCTAGACGAGAGGAGATTTTGTTGGACAGCATGCGTTCCGGAAGGTCCATGGTATTGGCCACGGCTACAACAATCAATCGCGAGTGCGGCAGGGTCGGCCAATTAAAGAAATTATACATCACAGTCTGGTTCTTGGTGACCAGCTGATCAAGTTCGTCCATCAACACTACTATAGGTCGCCTCTTTGTCTTCTTTTCTTTGAAGTTTTGTTCTAACAACACCATTGCATTAGACGCACTTACCCGTTGTCCACCAGATACCTCTTCCCACAGAATTTCATACGAGTCCTGAGGACTCACCAACTTCATGCCATTCACCTCAAGATAACTAAACTCCCCTAGTTCACCTTCTTCGCTACGGAGTTTTAATTGTGCAATTGCCTCCCGCACTGTGGCCGTCTTACCCGTGCCTGGTGTGCCGCTCACGTAAATGCAGCTTCCACTGGCTGAACTAATGGCGCTTTCTAACGCCAGGAAAATTTGCGAAAATTCGTCGTCTCGGCACGGTAGTGATTCTGGCACAGCCGCCACATGCAGTTTATTACGGGCATTTTTGTGCGGTGATTTAGGCGGACTGCTAAGGTTTGCCTTGACAGGCGAATCCTTCCGTACAGGCAATGCAGCAGTTCTTAAAGGGGCTTTGACAAACATTCTGCCATCCCGCGGGATTCTGCTCTTTTGCACATGTACCACAGGATTCTTAGTTCTGGGGGCTCGTACTCGGCCCTCACCCACAATTTGCGCAAAATTGTTGGAGCCCTGTTTCCGCGGTGTACCTCTACTAGGTGGCCTACCTGGTCCTTTCTTGGCCCTTGGTCCCCTTTTCTTGGTGGGTTCTTCTTCCGCTTCCTCTTCGTCATCTAACATTTCATCATCACTTTCTTCATCTTCTTCATCATCATCCTCCTCCTCCTCCTCTTCCTCTTCCTCTTCCTCATTCTGTCCCTCCAAGTATTCATCTTCGCTTTCGCTACCAGCAGGCTTCCGTCTGGAAGAACTAATCTCTTCCATATCTTCTAGATCTATATCGCTGTCGACATCTTCATCAGCTTTGGAAAACTTAAGCTTCTTTCGAGCACCCTCGAGGCCGCCTTGTGCTTCGTCGTTCTCTCTTGTCCTCTTTGGAGGCCGACCCCGTTTTCTTTTCACTTGAGGAGGCTGCCCATCGAACCCGATTCCACCCTCCCTGACGGATTCTTGGAGCATATCCACTAGCTTAGCGATACTGCTACCTCTGCCTCCATATAAATCATACCAGTCGAACTCATTTTTTGTATAGAGATTAGCGGCGCCATCAAAAGCTCGACGACAAAAAAAGACCGCACCTTCCTTATCCTCGGACAACCCATATGGATACTCTTTGTCAAAGATCTCTTTGGACAGTATTACAGCATGGTCCAACAAGACATCCAATATATTCGTGTCTGAATCCCATGATCCATAAATCTCATAAGGCTCTTGTAAAACAAACTTCTTCTTCAACTCCTCGGGCCTAGTGAACCATACCAAATTCACATGCAGCGCATCATCGAGACCAAACACAAACTCGCTAATCAGAGCAACATGCGCCATACCACCCTGTGATTCAACTCTGACAATATCGCCTACATGAAAGTCCATCTCATCTTCATCTCGTACAACGCCGTATGGGACGGGCATGTCTCCTTTTCCACCTCTAACACTCTTACGAGGCGATCGGCGCGACCTCCGAGCAATCGGCTCCTCTTCTTCGTTACCATTCTCTTTGGACCGTTCAACAACTTCCTCAGGGTACAGATATCTAAACCCTTTCTCTCGCAACTTCATTCCACGCGTCCTTAGGCAGTCAGCCAAATTTCGTGTTGTAACACCGCGACCTTGGAAGCGTGCGGCTCAACATGTTGTCTACAACAAATGGTAAATAAACCTTCCAGTACAGTTGTCTCTATCTATACGCTGCTACGGCTAGTTAGTCGATTATAATCTATCTGTCATTATCCATTCTACTTTATGACTTGGTCGATCTGGCAGTATTCATTACGCTTCGGGCGGCTCTTGCGATGGACTCATCATAGTGCTTTTCCAGAAGCACGGTTTCCCATATTGTAGCTGCTTCTGGGTTGGAATGTTCAGGCTCATCGACATCCATGTGGAAGACACCGTTGGTGACCCGGTCGTCAGTTGAAAACAGGGAAGGGATGGTGGTGTGGAACTTTTTGATCATTTTGTCGAGAATTTTGAGAGACGCAATAGTACTCTTCTCTGGGAAATGTAGCATAGTGATGGACAGCCTTTTGGCAAATGCCTGGACTCTCAGTCTGCCAATATTGCTTCTTTTCTGTTTAAAGAAGATGGCTTCAAATGCGCGGACGACCATTTCAGTTTCAGTCGAGATGTCCACTTTCCGTTGAAGTTGTTGATGCGCACCGTGTTCATTACCCAGCGGATCTTCGAGACGGAGGGTTTTGTGGGAAAACTCTATGTCTGGGTTGAGTGCTAATGCGAACAGAGCGGAGTAAAAATGATTGATGAAGAATGAAAGATCCAGGTTCATGGATTCTCCGGCTTGTCCTGAAAGCAAGGCAAATGCTGTTACCACGCACAACAGAGCCTCTCTGGTTGTTGATTCTCTGAACTCTATTTCCCCGTCAATTAGCCGTTGTTGTCTCTCTTGTATGAGTTCTCGCAACACTTCCAAAAGGTCACCGAAAAAGTCTGCGTTGATCAAGTGCGCGAACTTGGCCAGCCCTTCCAGGGTAGCTGGCATCAACGTGTTCGAGCGCTCTTTGAGGATATTGAAATACAGAACAAAGACAAGCTTCAACGTCTGCCCTTGAAGTCTCTCCCGTTCCTCTGCGCTAACTGCATTTTCAGCCTTTCGCATCTCCTCATCAATTGCTTTCCTCTCCTTTCGAGCTTTGCGTTCCTTTTTGGACAAATGCTGCCGGTCTTTCTTCTTGATCTTTGGTTCTTGCGGCTTTTCGATTCGATCCAAATCGGCTTTTGCAGCCAACTCCGTTAACAGTCTTAGATGCAACAAAGAGCCAATGACTCTGGGGTCCACCTTGTAGTGGCGACCTTTGATCATCTTGGACATTAGCCGGACCATGTCAAAACTGACCTGGCCTTCCTCGTCCAGCTCAAACACCTTTTCCACTGTTGAAATGCACTTCTCAAACGCCTTGTCAATACGCTTGACACTCAGTTTTTGAACAATAATTTCAATTAAATCTTGCTGGAAATTGAAGTGAGGTACAGACATCAGCAGCTCGCACGCAGCGGTGATTGCACTGTTTGCTAACGCAAATCTTACCGATCCCTCATCCGTCTTCCTTCCCTTTTTAACAAAATCCTTTAATTGGTCAATGTAGGTTTTGTAATAATTTAACAGCGACTCTTCAAAGTTCCTCAACTTGCGCACGTCTTTGGACACCTTTTCTTTCTTTTGAGCATCGGTTAGCGGTTTGATTCTGTAGCCGGGTATTAAGCTCTTGTAAATTGGGACAAGAGCCAGGACGGTCAGTTGCTTGACCTTGAACAATTTCGACCTTTGAATCATATCTCGCAATTTGCGCAACTGGTTAATATTCTCCTCTGGGTCTTCATTCAGTGACTCTGCAATGTCTGCAATTAGCTCCTTTGCTTGTTTTATTCGCTCCACTTCTGACAGCTGGCTTTCTCCTTCACTTTCCGATCCGGTTAGTTCATCATCCTCAACTTCTTCTTCTGTACCCTCGGGCTCCTCGTCCTCTTCCTCTTCGCTTTCCTCTTGCTTTTGGGGAGCCTTCTTCGTCAGTCGCCGCTTGATTGTTCCATCTGCAGCTTTCACTGGCAGCCGCTCTTCCAACTCATCTTCCTGAATCTGAAATTTACGAGGCCGGACCTCATAGTCCTGCTCCTCCTCGCTATCATCTTGGATGAAATTGCCAGCTTCTTCTTGATCCACTTCATTGTCCAAAGATTGCCATTTGGAACCGTTCAACAGGCCCTCGTCTTGCTTTGACTTGGCCTTTTTCCTTTCTTCCAGCTTTTTCGCAGCTTTTCCTCTCGGTCGTTTGGCCATGCTTTATCCGCTATCAGAAATTTTCACCAACGGGTTTTGAAATTTTCTTGTTCCCAACCCTAAGGCCACACCCCGATGCTTTCTAAAAAGAAAGAAGAACAGAAAATAAAACAAAAATACTAAAAAGTAGAAATAAAATAAATGCCAGGTCTTTTACTCAGTCACGCTCCTTTCAGAAAGTAATACAGAGAACACACAACTCGTTCAGAAGCCACTGTAATTGACGGAAATCAATTCGTTCGCTCACGTGACCCGTTTTATTAGTATTGGGAGAAGAAGACGATAAGGACTAATTTTTCATATCGCCACTACGAAGCCAGGATGCCCAGGAAGAAGCCGCGAAATCCGTTAAAACGGAAGCCGGTTGAGTATGATCAAGACCCAGATGCGCCTAGGTCGAAAAAGAACAAGAAAAAGAATTCTCGGGTTGAGCAGGAGGAGATGCTAGGAGGCAAGACTCCCAAAGAATTTCAACGACTCATCAACATGTCGAAGCAGGGACCGACGAAACCTCAAGCTAACGAGGACGCAAGAGGCAGGAAAGGACAGAAGAAAGCTAACGAAAAGAAAGCAGCGCCGGCCGAAGAATTGAAAATACAGCCTGGAGAGAAAATGGCCGATTTTGTCCGACGTGTGGATCAAGCTCTTCCGTTGGTCAAAGCTAGATCTGGCTCTCCCTCTCGTGCGGACAAGAAGCGCCAAAATCAGAGAGAAAAGGCTCTTCGACAAGCTGAGCAGCGTCGAAAAGAAAAGGGTGCTGACGAGGAGGAAGAAGAATTGCTCCAACAGCAAGAGCGAAAGATATCTGGAAGATCGCCTTCGCCCGACCCATGGGCCCGCTTAGAGGCCAAGTACGTCAAACCCAAGTTCAATGAAGTCGCTGATAAGCCGCCAGAACTCAAGGCCCCGACTAAACTGATGAAGAACGTTCCAAAAGCTGCAGGTTCCATGGCCAGAAGAGAGATGTTAGAACAGGAAAGAAATCGCTTCATTGAACGTTATCGGGCCCTCATGGAGCACAAGCGCGGCGACGTTAGGCTGAGTTTAAACGAGAACAATGACTAACCTTATGTATGATATTTAATGCACCGGTCCTCCTCATGGATCTTTTTTCTTTTGCCTTCCTTCCCAGAACAAGAGCAGACAAAATAGCTACGAACATGTGACTCGGGGCAATTAAAGGTCACTTGTATTTCGTCCAATTAATTTCGGGGGCATGCGCAATGACCTGACGTTTGGGCGCACCCTTCACCTGCCCCGTCTGCTTCAGCTCCTCCTTGAACCGCTCAGGATCCGCAAGCGCCTCAGCCTTGAGCTCCCGCAGCTTGACAATATCTCGCGATGCCCTCGCGTGCTGCGACCGCAGTAGGTTCAGAGACGATGACAGCGCAATGTAATCCGGGTTCTGCTGCAGCTCCTTGCTCTGCTGGTTAGCCTGTGTAGGTGCGCCGGGCATTCTGTTGCCACATGTTATCCTGTCTCAACCACGGCGGAGATGGGCGGTATTTATACGGTCCTTCAAACGCTCTAATAGTGTACGGCTGAACAAGTATTGCGGTGGGTAACTCGAACCGCGCACGCGTGATTTTTTTTTTTTTTTTTTTTTGACCCCGTTTGAAAAGTAGCATCTCATAGGCTGATCAGCGGATAGATGATTCCAGGAACCTGTGGATTGAGGCTCGCACGGAACAGCGGACAGCTGTTTTCGCGGTTTGGAATGACGTCGCGTATTCCAGTATGGGGAGCAGCGATGACAATGATTCGGATGAACTCGAGTTTGCCCAAGAGTGCGGACAACCGAGATTTACGGTCCAACGATTGGAAGTCGAGGGTGCCCAAGTTTCCGTTTCATAAGGATATTGCGCCAACACTCATTCCGAAGGAGAACACTCCTCGAGTGTCGAGCACTTTGAGCTTCAAGCAGTTGATGGAGATTCTTTATAATAGCAAAGGCCCAGAGCTTTTGTACATGGCAGAGTCCCATCGACTATACTTCCTTGCCTGCATGGCCCTGACGTTCATGGTGTGCTATAATTTATTTGACCTTCTGGATCGGGGTATTCGAGGAATTGGCGAACTTCACAGAGAAAACGAAGAAGACCTACCGGCGATGCATAATGCCATGAAGACTGGTGGACGGGTTGGCACTGTGGCTGTTTTGTCTGCCATTTATATCATTGCTGGTCTGACGTTTGCAATATTCCCCACTCGTCTGGTCCGTCGTATCGAGTATCTCCCTGGAGCCAAGGAACATGTCCGCTTGGTCACCCATCCGTGGCTTCCAGGCAAGAGCTCGCCTGTGATTACGGTGCCTGTGGAAAACCTCAGCATTGGAAAGCGCGCCAAGGTCTGGACTGGCGAGGGTTTCTACGGTACGGCCCAACGGGCGTCCTTCTTTTTCTTCCTCTTTGAAAAGGGACGGCTGCTGCCTTGGGTGGTTGATAGAAGTGGCTGGTATTGGGGAGACGGACGAGTGTACGACGTCCTGTTCGGCAAGGAGCCGATAGACGAGGCCGAGAAAGGTCTCAGTTACAACGACATGCTGCAAATCCAGGCCAACGAAGTCAACAAACAAAAAGCTGAGCTGCGTCGCCAGCTCGGCCCCGCTTGGAGGTACAAAATGATTGGCCAGATGATGAAAGAGGATGCAAGCAAGGGCGTTCATAAGCTTGCTCCAAAGGACGCCCCAAAGCAGGTCGAGGGTGAAAAGCCCAAACAGCTCGACAATGACAAGCATTGAAACCGTGTAAATATACTAATGAGCTATTTAATTGAATGATTTTTAACTTTGCGTCCGACTACTATCTGCCATTGCGTGTATACTAACCAGCGTTTTGATTGAAAAGTTTAAACTTCCTATTCGTTTACTACTGCGTAGTGCGGTTATATGTGTCATTAGAGTCTAAAAAAATTACAACAAAAGGTCGCCTTTTCCACTGGTAAGATAATATTGGAGTCTATCCAAATAGAGCTGAGCCTTCTTCTCCCCGTCGGGGGTGTTGACCTTGACAACCACATCTAGCTGCTGAGGTGCAGACGAGGACTTGGTGACTGGCGGAGACACGGGCTTTCTTGGGGAAGCCAAAATGTCCATGATATCGGCAGTCTTGGCTCTAGACAATGCGATACTGGTAGCTTTGAGTGTCAGCTTCTCGTCGAAAGGCTTCTTGGAAGTCTTTGGTGGAGCAACCAAAGCGTCGAAGAGGGGATCGTTCAACACGCTCTTCTTTGGCTTGGAAATCAGGTTGACATCTCTGTGGGCCAGCTTGGATGCCTTCTGAACAAGCGTGTTTAGGGAAAGGTTGGTGGACAAAGTAGCATCCACGGTGGTCTGCAAAAGACTGATATCTGAAAGCGAGAAAGTGCTACGAAGCACAACTGGTTCGGGCTTGGCCGGCTTCTCCTTCTTGGGAGCTTGTTCTGCCTTAGAGCCACTCTCTTCCTTCTTAGCAGCGGCGGGCTCTGGCGCCTTTGCCTTGATGTTTGAAAGATCCAAATGCTGGGTGCCCTTGATGTTGTTTGTAACGGCGCTGACAGAGTCCTTGGAAATGATGCCCAAATATGCCAAAACGTCGCCCTTCAAAAGACGACCGTTGGGTCCAGTGGCTGGAATCTTGCCAAAAGCATCCTCCTGCGACACGTGGTTTTGGTGCAAAAGGTTCAGGACGGACGGAAGAAGCGTCTGGTCTGGGTTAGCAGCTCCACCAACCTCGCCTCCTCCGGCAGCTGGCTTCTTTTGCTTCTTTTCCTCGGGCGCCTTGGTCTCTGACGAGGCAGATTGCTCTTGCTTTGGCTGAGACTGTTTCTGCTCCTGCTTGGCTGGAGCCTCGGACGATGGTGCGGGCAGTTCAATGGACGAAATGTCATCGCCAGGTTCGGCAATGGCAGCAATTCCATGGCCAACAGCAACGTTTTTGGCCCCATTCTGTGCATAGATTTTGGCCAAAATCCCGTCATCTTGTGCCTCAACGTCAATCTGCGCCTTGTCGGTCTCAATTTCTAAAAGGACATCGCCGGCGGAGAAAGAATCGCCTATGACAAATCCGTTAGTACATACAATGTCGTTGCACCCAAAGCCTAGGGATCCCGCTCTTTACAAGTCCACAGGATCCCAGCTCTTTGCCTCAAACAAATCCTCACCCTCTTTAAACTTCCACTCGACAATACCACCCTCAGTCATCGTCGGAGACATGGCTGGCATGTGCAGAAGAGAGGCTTCAAGCGCCAATCCCGTTTGTGAAAAATCTACGACAGTCTACTGTCAGTAATCAAATCTCTCGACCAAAGGCGCTCCAAAAGCTCTACTCACGCTTAGCCACCGAAGGGCCTCGTCGTCCCTGCGCTCGAAGCGCCCCAATTACACTCCTTGCGACCAAACCGTTCATCTTGCTTCAACAAAAGGGTTGGAAAATGCTCATCCTCCCAACAATATATGAATCCACCACATCTCATCGGCTTGACCCGGGTATCCCTCTGTAACCCCTCCGGCGGTCCCCGACGAATTTTTGTTGGGCGTGCATGCATGCCCCGTGCTGTTATACCCGGGTTCAGGGTCTGTTCAGCCATTTGCTTGGATAGTTCTTTCTGTAGACCGAGAGATTGGCAGCATGGACCGAATCGTTCCGGAACTTTGCGCCTGAAGGTTGTTTGCGGAAGAAACCCGCTGCAGGCGAATAGGGGTCGTCAGTTGTTCGTCGGGCCATTCCGTGTTTGTTGCAGGGGATGGTATTTTGTACGATTACGCTGTCCCTTTCGAGCTGGTTTAGGGCCATTGTCTGTAAGCAGGTTCATCAATAGAACGGGGTTTTCAACATAAACCATTTGTTGCTGTATTATATTTCTTTGAGGTGGCAATTGGTGGCCTATCTAAGGCCATCTTCCACAAACCCACTCAAACGCTCTAATAACATCCATTCCATACGTCCCCTTTGATCTTCTTTGATAGCGGCTCGTAATATATCGTTACAATGAGAGAAGTAAGAAAAAAAAAAAAAAGACCAACTACCTCACGGTCAGCCGTGCGCTGATACGAGAATATCGGGCCGCCGACGAACAAAAGCCAGGCTCGTCGTGATCTGAGATAAGCATGGAGCGACCGAGCAAGCGACAACGGAGGACTGGCGGATTGGGCAAAGAGACCAGTCAAGCAGCTGCGTGGCTAAACGAGGAAGATGCATTTTTGCTACGGCAGAAAAAAGAAGGTGCGCGGATCAGAGTGAAGGAGGGCCGAGGTCGGCCGTGCGACAAGATGGTGGTGAACCTTGGACTCATAGCTGTGTCCAGCGAGGAAAATACCAATGTGTTGGCTGATTTGAACGACCAAGAGCGGGAATTGCGTGTGGAATTGCCAAGTGAAATGATCGAGAAACTGGACCAGACGGGAATCGAAGAAACTATCAAAGAAGCGACTGAATACATGGGCTTGGATAGGAAGGAAAACATTTCGCATTGGTCGGTCATCTTGGACGTGTGTAAAGCGAAACAGGACGATTTGTTGGATGCAGCTGATCTCGAAAGGAGAGTGGTGGAAACGGTCATGACGGATATCGATAACATTCTAAAAGACAAGTCTCTGGCGGAATTGGGTGAGCTTGAAATCAAGATCAACGGCATGTTGAAGGAGCAAAACAGCTCGATAGATAGAGACTTTTGGACACAATTGCTCAAGGAGCTTAAGAAAAGGAAATGCCAAAAGCAGTTGAAAGATATTGAGGATCAGATAGTATCTGCTCGTGTTGCAAGAATGAAAAAGATCCAGACAGCATTAGCACTTCGGGAACAGATACGGATGGCGAACAAGGCAGAAAGAAGTGTTGTTTTCGAATCCATCAGCTATGATTCAAAAATGGATAGGCAGCATGTTGATGAATCGTCGCATAATCCATCCGAAACTACCACATGGAAGGATTTTTCTAACAAGCTAGAGAACCAAAGAACTCAAATCCAGGCACAAAGGTTTATCCCGTTTCCAAAAGACAAAGTAGTAGAACCAGCCCCTTCGCTTAAACGTGGAACCGAAAAAGGCCCCGAACAAGGTGAACACTTGGACACAGCTTCTCGCGGAGAAGACGAGCTCGTGTTGCTCGACGAACCTATACCTGAACCCAACGGAACAATCAAACCTCGTTACTTCAATCGCGTCATGATGGGCTTTGAATGGAATAAATATAATCAAGCTCATTACACGAACGAGCATCCTCCTCCAAAAGCTGTACAGGGCTACCGATTCAACGTTTTTTATCCAGACCTATTGAACACCACTACTCCTCCCTCATACAAAGTTGTGAAGGACGATGACTCCGGAAAAACCTGTCTACTAATATTCAAAGCTCCGGAGCCGTACCAGGACATTGCTTTTCGAATCGTCAACTCCCCATGGGACCAGTCTTCCCTCAAGCGTGGTGGGTTCGTGAGCAAGTTCGAAAACGGCCAACTAAGTCTACGGTTTAAGTTCAAGAAACTCCACTATAGAAAATAGAATATGCCTAGTACCTACTGTCTTTTTGACCTTCTCGGTAAAAATAGTCTATTAGTTAGTAAATTAAACGTACTACAGCTTGAGGTTTTGGCCTGTCGCCTTTGGCTTCTCTTTCTTAAGGTTGCCTGAAAGGTCGCGCTTCTCACCGTGTTTACCAATGACGGTGACATTGTTGCTCTTCTTAAGAGTTTGCATAACATCAGCTCTGCTGCCAGACTTCTGGGCTTTGGCCTTTTCTCTCTCGTCTTTGGCATGCATCTGCTTGGCATGTTTGGTCTTTTCACGTCGTCTAGCACGCTTGCGCTCTTCTCTGGTCATTTCACTCTTAGCAACAGGCAAGCCATCGCGACCAATGACTTCCCGCTTGTTCGAAGCTTCTGGACGATACACCTCTTGGGGAGCAAGCATGGTTTCTCCTGATGCACTAGTTGGTTGGGCTTCTTCCATAGAGATGGTTGGAGCATTTGCAACGATGGAAATTGTTGGCTTTGGAGCTTTTGGAGTGTAATGCCAGGAACAAAGTGCGTCCAGTTTGAAGGAAACTTTGTCGTACAGGTCCACAATTTCCTGATGTGCAGCCTCCAATTTTTGTGTCTCTGCTGACTTATATTCAGGGTTGTTGGCCTTTTCAAAGTCCTCTTCATAGAGCTCAGCCAACGATTTTTGGGACTTTGTTTCCTGGACATCAATTCCCTTGCTCTTTCTAAACTCTGGAAGAGTGTCAGGCAGACGTCTTGGGAGGTCGTCAAAGTCGTTATTCATTATTCGTTTCTTGATCAATTCCTCTATAGTATCATTGAATTCTTGAGTTACCACTGGCACCGGCTTTGAGGTACGTTCAAAATTGAGCTCAGTTTCCAATAGAGAATTTTCCGGGCGGTCTCGTGCTTTTGCTTCACCCCTGACTGCCCAGTGCTTTTCTGCCACATTCTCATCTTCCAGCTGTTTGATTTGCTTTGCAATTTCTCGCGCCTCTCGCTCGTGTCTCGAAAGACCTTCTTCGTCATCGGCTTCCTCGTCCTCTGAATCGCTAGCAAACATGTCCTTCTTCATAGATTCCATAGCATCGATGACATCCTTATCATTCGAATTAAAATCAAACCCTTCTTGTTCACCTTGTTCGTCATCAAACTTGACTTTCTTTTTCTTTGACTTCTCTTTGGATTTGCCATTGTTCCTTTTAGGAGGATCAAAAAAATCTTCGTATCTGTAATCGTCAGGTTCGCTCTCATCGTCTTGAATCTCTCCAAAATAGTCAATTTCCTCCTCGTCATCACCTCCTCCATTATTCTTTTCGAGTTCCAAAACCTGCCGTTGAAAATCCTCTAGTTTGAACACCTCGTCGTCCAACTCGCTAGGGTTTCCCTCTCTTTCCCCTTCTTCTTCTTCTTCTTCCCCTTCATCATTGAAACCCTCAAACTCATCCGCTTCATCGGATTCACCATCCATCTCTTCATCGTCATCTTCAGCATCCACTTCATCTTCTTCTTCTTCTCCTTCCTCCTCCTCTTCCTCTTCTACTCCTTCTTCGTCGTCTTCCCTATTAAGCTTATCAAAATCCTCAGCATCGTCAGAATCGTCGTCCTCTTCCTCATCACTTTCCATCTCATCGGCTGATCGCTTCGACCCAGCAAGCTGAGGAATCTCATGCCCCAATAACTGCTCGACCACGCCGTCAACAATCATCTGTGCCTGGGTCCACACCTGTTCAGCATCTAGTCCATCGACATGTAAGCTGTCAAAGATGGAAAATTTGCTAGCAATCGGAGAAAAGCTTTCCTTCACTCTCTTCAGCGCCTCCTGCTTCATTTCCTCGCTTGGGACCAGGAGGTCCTGAGGCCTTTTCTCAATCACCTCGGTTAATTCCATCTTCTTGACCCCTGCTGGTGCTGCTATCTTTTGAAATTTTCTCTATCTCTTCGTTACTTTGAAATTTTACCGGACCGATCAAACCCCTAACCCTAATATAACCCTAGCCCTAAATTTCGAGGTTGCAAAATGCGGAATGAGTGAAATATATTTTTGAAATATATTCTTTGGAGGTAATTATTGTGTATATTATTGATTGTCTAAGTTCAATTAGGCAGCTCATGATTATAGATGCAAAAACGATGCAAGTAGAATACTGTCGTGCAGATTGATTAATCGCTTGCTGTATCTGAGACGTCTTCGTCTTCCGGCGCCTGCTCGTCTTCCGAGTCCTCTAATTTGAGCTCATCGAGTTTGATCTCGATGTCATCATCATAATCATCTTGGCTGTCTTCGTCAACGTTGGGCTGCTCGTCACCATCAGCTTTATAAAGATTAATCTCGGAGCGGAACTCGGGATCCTCTTCCAGCTCGCGCATGAATTCTTCATAATCCTTCTGGTTACGCATGGTAATGTCCTTGGACCTTCCACCTTTTGGCATTGCTTCCACGTCGTTGTACTCCTTGGCCATGCGCTTCAGCTTCCAGTTTCTCTTTCGCTTCTTCTCCTTATCTGAATAAGACTTCTTGACCAAGATGACGTCGGGAACCTTATTCTCATCCAACTCGTCCCATAGATCATTGTTAAAGTTTGAGTTGGTCAACATGTATCCCATTGCGTTATCTCCGGGATGCAGGATGCCTCCCAAATGGGTGCGAACGTAATAGGTCGTGTCATTCTTTCCGAGGTCGGCTACTCGGGCCACAGTGGCATCAGCCAGAGCGAACTTGTTATTGGCCGGACCAGCAGGCTCAATGTCCAAGACCACAAATTCAGTCATGTAGTGGGCAGACGATAATGAGCTAAAAGGGTGTCTATAGTACACAGTTGGGTTGAGCTCGGCGGTCTGGAGATTGATAGGGTCAATGAGATGTACGGTGTTGCCAATTCTATAGCATAATGTCAGCTGGTTGATGGACCCGAGCATTTTGGCCAGCTTCTTGGGCAGCACCACCAAATCTTCCTTGCAAATTGGAACGATCTCCACCGAATAGGTAAACTTGTAGCTTTTGTTGCTCGTGTGGACGTCTTGAGAAATGAACTCCTCAGATTTCTTCCACTTCATGGGAATGACCCCCTGCAAGAACTCGAGCATCTTTACAGCCGAATTCCTCTCGCTGTAGAAAAAGTCCAACCCCTCGCGAGACTCCTGGATGGAGACTGTGTTCTTGTGGGCGTGGTTCTTTAAGATGAGCTGTTCCAGATAGAAAAACGTCTTTTTATGTTCCACCTTTTGGCGGATCTGGATGGTGGCAACCCATTTGTTATGCGTGAAAGATTTTGCACAGTCCGGACACTGATTTGAGGCCTCATAAAACTCTGCCACAAAGTCCTGTTGGACCACCGTGTTCTGAAACTGCTTGGCTTCACCCTGGACAGTGATCTTGATCTTGGTTCGACGGGAATGGGGCTCTGTCCACAGGTATGAAGCGTCCATCAGCCGTAGCTTGCTCAACCCTCGGAGCCGCTTCAAGCAGGCACCTAGCAATTCCCGGCTCTCGCGAGGAGCATGGATCCAATTGTTTGGAGGGATCAGTAGTCGGCCACAATTCTTGCAAAACGTAATCGTCCCCTGCTTCTGCACATCCTCAGTGATGTCCACCTGCAAGCATATACACTCCGCGCACATTGCCATCCCGCCAGTCGACGTCATCGGCTTTCCACAGCTGCAGCAGGCAATCGTCGGCTTTGTGTGCACTGGCACAAAGTGCCGGATCTTTTGCTCCAATTCCATTCGCTCTTCGCTCATGCTGTTGCTCTTGAGACGTTCGAGCCTTTGATTTCAAATCCCTTTCCTACTTGTTGTATGTCTGTCGGCGTCGGCGGCCCGACGTCGTGCGAGCAAAGCTCTTGAACCTGGGAGAATGTTCTGTTATCTTATCTATACATACAGTCACGTGACGGGGATAATTTGTTGCTGGAACTGGGATAGACCGCATTCAGCTTGATCTGTGGTGGCGTTGGAACGGGTTTTCAATGCAGAGTTGCCAGCTGAAGCGGAGGTGTCTGTTGGAATACTGGGCTCCGGATTATTAAGGGACCTGATGCGCTGTCGGAATCTTTAATGGAGGTACTGAGGAGTAGGAAACAATGGACTATATCGGCGGTCGGGCCAACAAACTCCCTTACAAGAAATTAATATCGCTGACGGGTTTGTTCTCTCTAGAACAAATAACGCAACGTGGCTTAAGGAAACCTATGGCCTGTGGCGTTTCATGTTTGTTTGAAAGACCCGTATAATAGATAGTATCCCCATATGAAACCCCGAAAAAACTGCTGGTTTGAATTATCCAATGCAAGGAGGCGTCTCTAGCCGCTCGGAAGCTCCATCTAGAACATTCCTCGACGCAGCACATACAACTCCGAAAAAGGCGGCGGTTTTCGCGAATGTGCCTGAATTAATTGGGCAAGCCGCTGCTTTTTTTGGAGAGAGTGGTGGCGAAGCCCCCTGCCCCTGTCGATCGCTTGCTGTATGGGGTAACCTATATATGCTTAGTCAGCAGCAAGCATTATTGCGGATAACCAATCAATGGCCGTGACGAACGACGTGGACGACCTGGCAGCAGCGTCGAACCGCATGTTGGCGATTGGATAGTAAGAAAAATAAATGGCCTCCCCGGCCGCTGCTACAACGGCCAAACCAGGTGTTGGTTTGCTGCCATTGGGTCATTCCTCCAGCTGCATGGCTATGCTTATCGGCGGATTCATGCTTGTTTTGGACTCAATATGACGCGCGTACCGGTTTGAGAATGCACGTGACTGATGAATTTAACCCCATAGAGTAGTTTTACCATGGGAGGGGATCGGCAAGGAGAACAAAAGGTAAAGGGTTTGTGTCGGGGAGGGTTCATGTTTGGACGTGGCGAGCTGTGGGACCGGTGGATGAGTGTCTGCCTGTGTTGATTGTTCGTCCTCGGGTTTTTTTGTTTTTTTTTTTTGGTTTTTTTGTTCTGTATCCATGTCCAGACAGCGCTCTGTTCATGGCGAGCCCCGTGTTTATCTGTTTATCGGTTGCCCAATGTAGCGCATGTAGCAGCAGGAAAAAGCATTTATGTTTCCAATAATACAATGTAGGCTGAGTGGTGATGCTGCACTGCGCCAAGCCACAGCAGATATGACGATCCTCAATCAAAATTTAGCTTATTTTGGCTTTGGACTCTGTACCAACTGGTAATTCGCCCTGGACTTGTTGTTTTCGGGGCGGTCATTAAGAAAGAATGGATATGGTGGAATTGGCGGCTATTGCTGTGACGCTTTCCATTGCTGAAAAAAAAAACCTTTGCAGATCCTTTCCCTGTGCCTCAGTGTTTGAAATCTGGACCTTGCATGATCGGCAGTCCGCTGTAAGGGGTAAGCACTGGCCAGCCTGGTACAATTAAGGAGACGACGTTTCTTTTTCTGATCAAACTTAGTCTGGACTATAAAAGACCGTGGTGTCTTCCACAACCAAGCTTTTGCGTACCTTAGTTTCTTTCGTTTTCTCAAAACACTCTCTTTGCATCAGGAACTACATCACCAAACACATCCAATCACAATGTCACAAATTGCACCTGCTGGAGGATCTGGAGCTGGCAATGCCGGTTTCCTTCAAGTAAGAGAGCCTGTCGCCATGCCTGTGTCTGGTGAGCAACCTGCTGCTGGCGGTGCCGCCGAGGGCGAATCTGACTCTGGCGCCGCTGGCGGTGCCGCCTCTCAGGCTTCTGTTGCCGCGTCTGGTGCTAAGTCCAACGCTGCTGCCGGTGCTACTGGTGCCGCGGGTGCTGCTGGATCTGCTGCTTCTGGTGCCGCGGGTGCTGCTAAGTCTGCTGCTTCTGGTGCCGCGGGTGCTGCTAAGTCTGGTGCTTCCGGCGCTGCTGGTGCTGCCACCTCCGCTGCTGCCGGTGCCTCTGGTGCTGCCGCTTCTGGCGCTGCCGGCGCCTCTGGTGCTGCTGCCTCTGGCGCTTCCGGCGCTGCTGGTGCGGCCACCTCTGCTGCTGCCGGTGCCTCTGGTGCTGCCGCTTCTGGCGCTGCCGGTGCCTCTGGTGCTGCCGCTTCTGGCGCTGCCGGTGCCTCTGGTGCTGCCGCTTCTGGCGCCTCCGCTGCCGCCTCTGGCGCTTCCGCCGCTGCCTCCGGTGCTGCTTCTGGCGCTGCCTCTGGTGGCTCCGCTGCTACCGGTGCTACTGGCGCTACTGCTTCCGGCGGCTCTGCCGCCGCTACGGAGACTGGATCCGGTGCTTCTGGAAGCGCTGGCTCCTCTGGCTCTTCTTCTGGATCTGCCGCATCCGGATCTTCTACTGCCAGCGGCTCTGTCTCTGAATCTTCTGACGCAGTCCCAAGTGTCCATGTTCCAAAGGTCTTTGTTGGTCTCTTGGCTGGCCTCATCGCATCCTTCGGTCTTACTGCCTTCTAAAACGTATCGCCGGTGTTTTTTTTTTTTTTTCTAATCTTCGCATATAGTTTTTGTAATGAATTGAATTGTTTGATTTGCATCGTGTGTTCTGAGATCGTAGTTACTTTATCTGTGTTCGTTATATATTCCTGTTTCGCCAGGAGGTTAATCGTCGGCCTCTTGTTCAACCTTGATCACTGTCGCCCTGTCAACCATGTGGTCGCGCTTTTCGTTCAGAATCCTACAGGCTATGTTTAGATCGTTGATATGACAGGATAGTCGTCTGTAGGCGTCAAGAATGATAATCAAAACTGTTGTTCCAGCAATGTACTCGTCCCGGCCCTTGCCTCTCTCCATTAACGAGATGTCTGCGTACAACTGTTTCCGGCGGGCTACTTTCGTTGCTGCATTTAGCAAGGGAGTTAATTCTGGGTGTTTCTTCGTGAACCAGAATTTGTTTTCCACATCAAGATCATCACGAGCGTACAGTAGGTTCAGTCCTGCAACGGCATGTTGAACACGGTTCCTGATTCTGAGTCCGTCTTCAGCCTCGACTCGGTTTCTGTCTTTATCCAGTTTTGGTAGCCGATGCCCCTCCTTCCACATGGAATATATGTAGTGTTGTTTTGAATTAAGCCCATTCTCAACGTCCCCGATGGCGCTAGCCAACGGCGGAAGTGATAGTTCGCCTTCATTCTTTAAAACCAAATTCTCCAGCCAACTTCGCTTTTCCTTATTCCCCACTGTTCCCTCGTGTCTAGCAGCAGATATTAGAGCTCGGCAAAAGCACACTAGACTCGAGTCTGACATTTTCTGAAGGTCCTCAATGGTTGGCATTTCCTCGACATATTTGTTACACTGTTCGTCCCAGTCTTTGGCAAGTTTTGATAAAGACTCTTCCTGTGTCATTTTTTCTTGGGCCTGACTGTTATTGTTGATATGCCGTCTCTTTTATTTCTCAAAAGCAGCAAGAACCAATGGCGCCACAAGCTTCATGGTTTGGCAGCGTAGGTGTAATTATGCGCATACCAGAAGTACCTGCTTGAGGCATATCTTTGCAAAGTTCTGCAACTGTGTAATATAAGCTGGTTCCTGGCACATAGCAGACGTGGCATGAGCTAATCCTGGTGCTAGGTTTTATAATAATTATAACACTGATACTCGATAAATAGTGTTCGGTGTTGTTCTGAGGTTGTGGCGGTATACGTCGGTGGAATACCCAGCGTATATCTGGCTTTGTTCTTAACCATCCTTACTGAATAACTAATTCCGGCACTTGATACGGTGTAATTGTCAAGCTTTTCGACGTACACTACTAATTACAAAAGTACTCACGCCATCACAGTATACAACACCTTTATACCAACGCACAATGCGCACCAAGCGAATCCTTTCAATTCAATTATACTTTTAATTACTATATACGATCAAATATCAAGAAGGGAACAGTATTAAAAAAAATGCCTATACGGTCGAGATTCCGAATGCTGCAAAAAGGCCGAAAGCCATGGCCAGCATAACTTTAGGAACCCGTGGACTGGCGGCATCCGAGGATCCACCAGAGGTGGACGAGCCTGTGCTGCTCATGGTCGAGGAGCCCGAGGAGCCACCGCCAGTAGAAGAGCCGGTCGAGCTTCCAGTCTCAGAGGACCCTCCACTAGCAGACCCACTAGATCCACCACTGCTGCCGGATTCTGAAGAACCGCCAGACGAAGAATCAGAGCTGCCGCCCGAAGAACCTCCAGAAGAAGAGTCAGAGCTGCCGCCCGAAGAACCTCCGGAGGAAGAGTCTGTGCTACCTCCGCCCTGTTGACGCTTTCTCATTGCTGGAGGAGCCCCAGATTCAGCTGGCGCTTGTTGCTGCTTCTTGTTTGCACAGGCGCCACCGTCAGAAGCGGGATCCTGTCTCTTGACTGCTCGGCCCGCGAGACCAAGATTTTGCGATCCAGAAGCGGCGTCAGCAACTTGTCCGACGTGTCCAGCGCTAGGCTGAGCTGCGAATGGTGCTACAGCGGTTCCAGAAGTCTGGGCAGCAGCGGCAACGGCAATAGATGTTGTGGACATGTTGGCTAGAAATTGGTGTCTTTTTTTCTCCTAATCTGAAGCGGATTCTAATGTAGCGGCTTGAACCAAAAATTGGCCCGGAATCTGCCTCGTATTTATAATTCAAACCTGCTATTTACGTTTGAGAATCGCTAAACCTTGCGCCTCCACATAGTCTGACTATCGTTACCGTATAAAATAGGGTGAGGATGATTTTCAAAACAAGCACTGGCAAGATGGTTGGTTTCGATGTCCCTAGAGCGACGAACAAAAATCCCGCTTCCTTTATCTTCCCCTTCGATGATCAATTGTAACGGAGATCCCCCTTAATACCCGGCCAAACAGTTATGCTTTTATTCTGACAACGCACAGAGACAGCCTCAGAACCTTGTTTGTAGTGGTGGTGTTTTTCCACCCTCTTTACACTGCCAGCCCCTACCACAGCAAATCTTGCGCCCTTCAACACATTGCCGAATCCATGCCATATCCTTTATTATTCGTGTCAACGCTAAGCACAAAAATAAACAGATGTGCTATTGTCTCCTTGATCGACTGAACGATTACCTAAGCCACATATGCACGATTCAGGGGCGCTGCCTGCTGATAGTTTCCAGGTCAAGCAGCCACCATTGTGCATAGCCTCGTTTGTTCAATAGTCAGGCCGTCAACAGTTGTTATTTGCGTCTACATGCCCAATTAACTACGCCGCTGATCAGCTCGCACGTTGCAAGACGACGCAAAACCAAACAGTGACTCCAATCCATTTCTTACTCCGAGGACCCAGCTGGGCGACATCCCCACAGCTTATCTCCCGTTCCACCGGCTCCTGTACCACCTCGAACCCATTAGCCCGTGCTGCATCCAGCGTCTCGGCCAAGGTGTGTGGGTAAGACTTTGGTCTGTACTTGATGCCCGTGTCCGGACAATTAAACCCAGCCTGGCTGATCTGACCCATCTCTGAATGCATGTTTGTGATCAGCACCTGGCCACCGACGCGGCACAGCTTACGCACGCACTTGAAGAAACAATCTGCAGGAACGTGCTCCAACACTAGGGTGGAAATGAGGCCATCGGCATTCCCATTCTCGTCGACGTCACTCCTTGCCAGAATGTCATACAATTCAAACCGCCGCTGTACAACCTTATTTGGACTGTCCTGATCATCCCTGCATCGCTCTTTTGCCAAGTTCAGCATGTTGTTACTTGGATCCAGTCCAATGATCTCATACTCTGCGGTCCGCGATGCCGCCTCTTTAATCAGCTTCACAGTGTTACGCCCTGTGCCACAGCCCAGGTCAATCAGTTTGATCTTCTTTGTAGACACGTTTCCGCTAGTTACTCGGTTTAGAAACTCTGCGATCCCCGTCGTCATCTCGAGGTCATCAAGCTTCTGCAGAAAGTTCCCATCGCTGTCGTAGACCTTCGCCCATTTGTCATATGCCTCCACCGTATCCAAATACTCTATTTGTCCCATTTCTAACGTTTCTATCTTCTTTTCTCCTTCCTGCTTTCCTTCTCTCTTTTCTCCTCTATATATACTCCAACCCCCGAGGAACACCTCCTCCCCCCCCCCCCCCCGTCCAGTCAGCAGTACATGAAAAATGCAATGCTGACCAGTCACTCACGTGATCTACTCACGTGATTAAACCTGGAGAGCAGGTTTTTTTGTTTTTTTCTTTTAGTACAAACTTTACCATTGCAATCTTATACCTGTGTATATTACTATATCCTTATGGTCTCAATCTTCTAGGATCTCTTGGGAAGAGGGAGGCACGGCGGATGTTCTTGAGGTCGAGGAAGAACATGACAACACGCTCTAGGCCGATGCCGCCACCAGCGTGTGGGGGACAGCCGTAGGTAAAGGCGTCGACGTAGTCCTTGATGCTATCTGGGTCGACCTCGTGGGCCCGCATGCGCTCCTTGAGGAATTCCGCATCGTGAATACGCTGAGCACCGGACAGAATTTCCTCACCACGCATGAAAAAGTCGTAAGAGTTGGAGTAGTTGGAGTCCTTGGCATCGGGCATTGTGTAGAACGGACGAGCGGCCAATGGGAACTTGTCGAGAATGTAAAAGTCAGTGTCATACTGTTCTCGGACGATCTTACCGAGAAGCTTCTCGTGCTCAGTAGACAGGTCCTCATATGGAGGCAAGGACACGCCGCCGTGCTTTTCAAGCAACTCAAGACCCTCCTTGAAGGTGATTCTGACCATCTTACCATCCTTTGGCACCTTGAACTCCTCCACGGGGTATTGGCGACGGACGGTCGCAATCTCATCGGCATATCTCTTCTTGAGCTCAGTGAAAATGTAAAGGAACATCTCAACAAGAACATCAATCGCTTCATCATAGTGCTCCTCAAAGGCCATCTCCAGATCGAGACCGGTGAACTCGGTCATGTGTCTGTGGGTGTTGGAATTCTCTGCTCTAAAAACAGGACCGACCTCAAACACACGTTCAAAGTCAGCGGCAATGAGCATTTGCTTGTACAGCTGAGGAGATTGGGCGAGGAAGGCGTCATTGTTGAAGTACTTGACCTTGAACACGTTGGCGCCACCTTCAGTAGCGCCACCCAAGAGCTTTGGAGTGTGGATTTCGACAAAGCCCTTCTTGAGCAAGAACTCTCTGAAGAGGGTGGTCACACCAGAGGTGATCTTGAAGATAGCTTGGTTGGTGGTTGTGCGCAAGTCAATCACCCGGTTGTCCAGACGGGTGTCCAAGTTGACCACTGGCAGACCAGACTCGGCAGCTTGCTCCTCAGAACGGGAGGCGTCCTCGATAAGCATTGGCATCTGAGCTGGGGTTTCGGAGATGATGAATAGCTGGTTGATTTGCACTTCTGCGTCCTTCACGGTTGCAGACTGGATCTCAGTTGGCGCAGCAGAAACAGTGCCGTAGACCAAAACAAGAGACTCCAAGTTGACTCCTCCTGCCCACTTGACCATCTGCTTAGACACCTTTTCATTGTCCACCACAACCATTGCCTGGACAATGGAGTCCTGCTGACGAAGGGACAAGAAGCACATCTTGTTTCCTTGAAGTCTGCTTTTGTGCACGCGGGCCCGGAAAACCACCTGCTCGCCAGCCTTGTCCTTGGACAGGGTGTTGATCTTGATTCGCTCAATGCCCGGCTTGTCACTCGAGTTGTTCAATGGCAGCTTGCCGTACTTACCCTCGGCGCAGTCAGGCTCGTTCGCTCGAGCGTTTTGTTCGGCCTGGGCCTTCTCAGCCTTCTGCTTCTTCTTCAGCTCCTTTTGGCGGTCTTTCTCCAGCTTCTTGATGGCATTCTTGGAAATTGGCTCTCCGTTGGACCCAATGTACACACCGTCGGCATTCTTCTCCAGCGGCTTGCCGTCCCCTCCGAGGACAACGCCATCTTCCGAAAGAGACAGTTGTTCAACCTTCTTTTCTAACTCGCTCATCCTGTTGTCTTGCTGAAAGTGTCCTCTCAGTCATGCTCCCGTTTTTTTTTTGACAAAAATGCACAAACCCTAACCCTGGGATTTTCCTATATATCCTTTCTTTCTTTCACAACCACGACGGAAAAGTAGGGCAGGGGATGCAGTGTTGAGATGGTTGTAAATGGGCTATTAATGCTATGTACAGGCGAGGGTGTGGTGGAGATTAGTTGAGGGCAGGACAATTTAAGTGGGACGGGAGGGTTTGTAGGCACGGAGGAAGCGAGCAATTGCGTCAAATCATGATCGGGTCATTCGACTTCATTAGCAGTTCATCTTATGGTCCTCGCTTAGGACGTTTGACCCATCCTCAGCTCTTGCTGCCGCCGGAGACCCTCGACACGCTTTCGCTCACGACGCTGCTCCTTAGTCTCGACGGGCTGGCGATTAGCCAGGCTAGCAAACATCTGCTCTACCGCCGAGGACAGCTCGGAAATCTTGCGCTCGTTCTTGTCGAATAAGCCAAGTGTGATCGCATCGATGATCTTAATGTACTCATCCGACACGATGGGCACGACTTTGCCATTGCGGAGATAGCCAATTGGAATGTCCTGACGCATGGATATCCGCGTAGCCACAATATCGTTGGATCCAATGCCGCTTTCACGGAACCCGCAGCTCATTGCCGCAGAAAACAGGCTGCACGCGGCCTCGTGAGTCCTGCACTTGACATGGAGGATCTAGAGTGTTGGTCAGTCTGTGCAATTCGCCCAAAAAATTGCCTCGATCAACTTACCATTGGCTCAAATTTGTAGAGAATGTAGCGAATTTCGTCAGTGGGCGTCGGGTCTTCGTACGACTTGACGGCCTGCCACCACTCGCCATTCGATTGGCTCAATTCGTCCTTAGAATGGGTCACGTAGAGCCATTTACCTCCAAGACCCTTGCCCCCAAGCTTTTGCCCATCTTTGGTGCCCTCGAGGAAGACGGAGACCCGGCCAGAGCAGGACGAAGTGGTGACAAAGTCGTCGTGCCCGTTAATAATGTCCATCAGAGGAATTACAGCCTCGTCTATTGTCCCTTTTGGGCTCGCATCGGGGTTCTGCTCATCTGTAGCTGATATCTGCGATAAGATGTGCTTCTTCTTCTGCTCGAAGGACATAATCAATATATAAAATATATAGTGGTGTGGTCGGGTTCCGGTTGTTCCCAACACCACCATCATGGACTTTGGCGAACTGGAGACGTCGATTGTGGCTTCTGGTCATGAGCGACCAACCATTCTGTTGATGGGGCTGCGAAGGGGCGGAAAGAGCTCGATTTGTAAAGTTGTGTTCCACAACATGCAGCCGTTAGAGACGCTGTACATCGAGTCGACGTCGAAACCGACTTATGAACGGTTCAATTCGCTAATCAACTTTGCGGTTCAGGAGCTTCCTGGACAATTAAACATGTTTGAGCCGTCTTACGATACTAGCCGTATATTCAGCTCGGTGGGATCGTTGATCTATGTTATAGACTCCCAGGACGAGTATTTATTTGCATTGCAGAACCTGCACACCATCATTCAATACGCCGTGAAGGTGAATCCGCAAATTAACCTTGAAGTGCTCATCCACAAGGTCGATGGCTTGAGCGACGACTTCCGGCTGGACACCCAGCGAGATATAATGCAGCGGGTGTCTGACGAGCTGCAGGATTGCGGGCTCACCGAGGTCAAGATCTCGTTCCACCTCACATCGATCTTTGACCATAGCATTTATGAAGCATTTTCACGCATTGTTCAGAAGCTTGTGCCAGAATTGCCCATACTAGAAAACATGCTCAACACCTTGTGCCAACATTCGGGCATAGAAAAGGCGTTTTTGTTCGACGTCAACTCAAAGATCTATTTGGCAACTGACTCGTCCCCCGTCGACGTGGAGACGTACCAAGTTTGCTCGGATTTCATTGACGTTGCCATTGATCTAGACCTCCTCTATAGACGAGAGGATCCACCCGAGGACACGGCAGACGTGCTCAAGTGCACGTCCAAGCTCCACAACGGAATTGTGCTCTACATGGCGCAGATGATCCGGGGTCAGGCGCTTGTCGTGCTCATTCGCTCGGAGGCTGCCCAGAAAATGACGCTGGTAGACTATAACGTCGAGATTTTTAGACAGGGCCTGCAGCGCATCTACCAAAACCAGTAGTAGCCGCCGGTGTATTATGACTTGTATTTTACGGTTTTAATTTATATTTACGATAGCGTTTTAGGGCAGGAGATTACTGTGTATTAATTAATGGATCTAATTACTTGGACTTTGCCTTAGAAACGCCCTTTGCATCGACCTCAACACGCTTGTTGGTGCTTTGGACAGCGTCCTGGCCAACGAGGTAGGTAATATCATCCCATGGATGTCTGTACAGGCCGGTCTTGAGTCTCTTTTGGTCGAGGTGGTGGGCGATGAGACCGATGGATCTACCGAGGACGAACAGACCGTTGAGGACGCCGTTCTTGAGGTAGTCCTCGACCTCCTCGGCAGTGAATGCACCGCAAGACTGCATCAGGTCGACAAATGACACGGCAATGGCACCGTCGACGTTGAGGATAAGGTTGTCCTTCTTGCTAGTGGTGACCTCCTCGACTGCAAGAGCGTAATCAAGCAATTGAGTGCTTGGGAAGTTCTTCTTGACAAACTCCTTGACGAGCTCGACACGGAAGTCAGGGTTGTTTCGGGACTTGACTCTGTGACCGATACCTGGAATCAACTTGTTTTGCTTTCTCATGGTGTCGACGAACTGGCGAGGGGAGAGACCCTTGTCAAAGGCGTCAGTGAATTCAGTGGCGGCGCCATCGAGAGCACCACCGAAACGGGTGCCAATTGTCAAAAGACCGGCAACCAGCGAAGAGATCAAGTCCTTACCAGCTCTAGTGGTGATGATGGTGTTCATGGCACCAGACACGGCCGGACCGTGGTCGGCAGTGAGCATGAGCACCATTTCAAGGAACTTTGCAGCATATGGAGGAAGTCTTCGGCGGAACCACAACAGGGACATGACACCACCAATGCCAATGTCATCCTTGAACACGTCCGAGATTGGAATGCCTGCGTACAGCAGCTCCTGGCCACGGTCGTCGGAGATGGTGGAGATGAAGGCAGCTGGCTTTCTGATGAGGCCGAGCTCCTGGGCCCACGAGTAGTCGATTGGGATCTTTGGAACTTCTGGCTCTGGTTCTGGGGTGATGACGCCCTTCTTGACGAGATCCTGGTATACGTCGTTCAAGAGCTCTGGGAAGTCTTCGAAGGTGTCTGGGACGAAGATACCAGCGTCCTTCATGGCAGCATTCTTGGCCTTTGCGGTTTCCAAGTCAGAGTTGGCCATAGAGCCGGCGTGGCCGAATTGGACCTCGGTGGTGAACATGGAGGCGCAGGTACCGATTGCCCAGGCGACAATTGGCTTTGTGATTGTGCCGTTCTTGACGGCGTCGATGACACGATACTCCTCGACACCGCCAACCTCGCCGAGGAGAACAATGATCTTGCACTTTGGATCGGCTTGGTAACGGAGAATGTGGTCAATGAAGGTGGTGCCCGGGTATCGGTCACCACCGATGGCCACACCCTCGTAAACACCGTTGGTGGTGTTGGAGATGATGTTGTTAAGCTCATTAGACATACCGCCCGACTTGGACACGTAGGCAACCGAGCCTGGACGGTACAGCTTTGAGGCGACAATGTTGTCCATCATACCACCAGTGTTACCGATCTTGAAGCAGCCTGGCTTGATGCCACCGACGGTGGCGGGACCAATGATGGTCACGCCCTTCTTCTTGGCCTTGTGGAGAATCTCCCGGGCGCGTCGCTCTGGCACACCCTCTGCGATGATGGCAATGGTTCTAAACTGGGGGTACTCCAAAAGCTCCATGGTGGAAGAGTAGACGGAACGCGACGACGCAAAGTTGACGACCACGTCAACCTCCGGGTGCTTGGCAGCCGCCTTCTCCACCTGCTGATACACAGGCAGCAGCGTCTCCTTGGTGCCCCAGTACATCTTGCTGACGAATTGGCCGCCAAACGGATAGATGACGCCAGCCACGGACGGATTCTCCCGCTTGCAGATGAAGTCAAAATCCAGCATGCCCTGGCAGGCACGGGGCTGCAGCCCGTACACAAAGGCCCGGGTCTTGTTGTTGAAAAGCTCGTAGGCTGGAGTCTGGCCAGTAGCCTCCGGCTGTTCGAAGCGTGTGATTTGCTCGTTGGCTGACATTGTAGTGAGTGTGTGGTGGTGGGCTGAAAAAAAACAGGGAGATGGCCGATTTTTAAACATGTCCCAAAGGTAGCGCCCCTCTTTTGGAAAAAAGAGGGGTACCACCCAACACCGGCCCCCAACAAGCCTCTCCTCATCACCCACCAAAAGCCATCGAGCCCTGACAGGGGGGAGGTAGTTTTTGTTTTTTTATATTTCTTCCTTTCTTTCTTTTTTATTTTTTCTTTCTTTCTTTCTTTCTTCCTTCCTTCCTTTCCTTGGTCTGATTGTTTGTGCTGAGACTGGGGAGCCTGCTGAACGGCATTGCGGTGAGCGAGATGGTCCGACGAAACAAACAAAAGAACGCTAGTCTGGCTCTGTCAGAGGTCGCAATTGCTCCAAGCCCACCATCCCCTGGTTAATCATCTCGCTCTGTTTCGAGCTTTTGAATGGACTAACATTTCTCAATCCCTGAATTAATCCGTGCGGCTCGGCATCGGGCCGACATTTTATCGATTAGTGCGTATAGAATAAATAGCCAATCAACGGGTCGTGACCTTGCTGATGTCTGCGTCGCTGACCATGTGTGCGTCCTGCTGGCCAAAGTCGTCGTCGTCTGAAAAGAGGTCTCTCCGAGAACGGTAGGTCTCGGACGACTGGGTGGACGACTTTGTCGAGCTTCTGGTTCGGCCAGAAACGCCAACCAGGTCATTGGCTGATGGCCGATATGGATGCAAGGACGGAAACACTGACCGCAGCATGGACTTGATCCTGGCATACGGGTCGTTGTTGTCTGGATGGCTGTCCTCGTAGTGGTGGTAGTAGTGGTCGTCGTCATCGTGCTCATGGTCCTCGTTCAGCAACCGCTCAAGCTCGTCCCGTCCAAAGGCATCGTCGTCGTCGTACATGTCAAAGAATATGTCAAACGAATCACGACGGTTGTTTCGTCGCCCCTTGCGCCGGCCGCACATACAAGGCGCCAGGCACGCTTTGGCCCCGCTGCGGACGCTAGTCCCCAGCGGCTCCAGGTACTGGTACCAGGCACGGTTCCACCCAGAGTACGCACTCCCTACTGCATTCTCCAAGTTCTCCTGCGTGGTCTCCCATACGTCTTGCATGTTGCACACCCGTGCTCGTTCGGTTCCTTCCCCAGAGAAGGAGAGAATAGGTCAGAGTTGGGTGGTTCGGCGTCGGCGGGCCGACGTCAGATAAATCAACGGTTGCGCGGCTGTGCAGCAGAGATAGTATTATTATGATGAAAAAAACAACCAATTATTACATGAGGAGGGGGAGGATGTGTAGAAATACAGGTACTATTATTTTTTGCCAAAGTAGATGCCGAGGATGAGGGCGAGAATGATGATGACGATGAGGCAGATGCCCAGACACCACCACTTCTTCTTGCGGGCCGCGCGGGCGGAGACGATGGCACGGTTAGTATGCGACACACCTTGCTCGATGTCGCCTTGGACGGCCTCGGCCTGCTCGTCGATGTGCTGGATGGGGGCCTCCTGCTCGGCGACAAGGATCTCCATGTCGTGGAACAGCTGGGCGAGCTCGGTCATGGTCTTCTCGATCTTCTCGATCTCGCGGTGTCTATTCTGGACCTCGGTCAGCGCCGAGCGGGCCTGGCCCCGGCGGTTGGACTGCATGAGCGCCTGGGAGAAGACCTGGGACGAGTCGGCGTTGTCAACCGCCTCCTTGACCTCGGCGTCGGTGGCGTCTGGCCGCACGATGCGGAACTGTCTCTCGGCCGCCTCTCTATATCTCTGTCTATACTCGGCCTCCTTGGCCTGATATCGCTGGATCGAGTTCATGAACTGTTTCTTGACGTTGTCCACCTGGGTCTTTTTCGTGGCGTCCCGCTGCGACCGAGCCTCGAGCGACTTGATCCGCGTGCGCAATTGCTGCGACAGACTCGACGTTTCCTCCACGTAGCCCTGGAGGTTGCGCTCCGCCTGCTCCTGTTCCTCGCCGCCGACCTCGGCAAGCGACCGCTTGTGCAGCGTCTCGATCCGATCCACGTTGTCGTCGTACTGGACGAGCGACCGCTTGATCTCGTCGATTTCCCGGAAGAAGGCCATCATCTCCTCGTTTCCCTGTGCCTGAGCCTGTCCGCCGTACGGGTTCATGTTGGACATCTCGTACGCCTGCTGCCCGCCGCCGCCGTACTGCGGCTGCTGTGCGTACGGGTTGTTTGTTTGGTCGTACTGCACCTTCCAGTTAGCTTCATCCGCCCCGGTCCCCGCCTAGCGCCATCTGTACTTACGTTATAACTCATGCCTCGACTGTAGCTAAGGGGAGAGTGTATGTGTTGTGTTCGTGTAATGTCCCAGCCGTCGGAAGGGGATGTCCGCCGCGCAGGAGAAAAGGGGCTGCACAGCGTGGCTGAGGCACGCGTGCATCCCAATATAAATAATATAATCCCTTGGCTATATTAAGAATAACTTACATTACACAGTACAAAATGTTGACCAGTGATTTAGTCCTGAAATCGCATAACCAGCCAGATCAGGGTGGAGAAGGCCATTGCTCTCCCACGTGTGTGAAAAGCAGCCGCCATTGACCGCCGGTGCTTCAAATGGCTCCGTGAGCCGTTCGTGGGTTTCCTACTACCTTTTACACCGTACACCGCACGCGGCCTGCGCCTTTGGTCCCCTTCTCAAGCGAACCAAACGCCCCGGCCCGCGCATGTACTATGAATACTACCATTGAGGCAGTGCTGTCGTCGTGTTTGGAGTGGAAGACAGAAGAGAAAAGTTTTCACCGGCGCCTTTTTTTTTTTCTCCCACCGCGTCGCGTGCGCATGCGCGGGCCGGCGTTTCACTTTGTTTTCCTGGGTTAGGGTTTGCCAGACTAATGTAAAATATCTAAATTATATTAGTGTTATTATGTTAGCGATTCTATTAGAGTAGATTATAGTGCACAGTAATAATGGTAATAGTGGTCAACTGTTAGACCATAGTGTATGCAACTACCGCCACTATATACAGTAGTAGTAGGACTCCATATAAGGTCACGTCAGGAGCCAATATCAGCCTACTATATTTTACCGGCCCATTAGGGAGCTATATAGGACGTAGAGTAAGTGCCAACATCAACAGTATATACACTGATCCTGGAAATGCCAGCAATACTAGCACTAGTGACTATTGGCACTCTATCACTCGTAGTAACGTAGTACTCCAGCACTAATGGCCAAACCTGTCGTCGCCAAGGCAACGTCCCGGGGTCTTTGGGCTAGGGTTCTTCGTGCTTCGCTCTGCTCGAGTACTGGTTATACCGACCATGCAGTAATTAGACTATAAGGAATAATACATGTGTTCTAACCCGCAGCAGGTCGAGTAGTCCACGACGTTCCAACTTGAGCCCCGTTCGGGCCTTCTTACCTTTGATAGCCAATCTCCGTCCTTATCCTACAAAAACCCCCTCCCCCGTTGCTCCATCACGTGACTCCACCCCTTGGAAAAACGTGAACCCAACCCTATTCCCGGGTTAGGGCTGACGATAGTGTTAGTTGGGTGCACAGCCGTGCGTTCAACAACCCAACAAGTTTTTGGGTGAAAAAGTATACCGCCGGGATATAAGCCGCGACAGATTTTTTTTTTCTCCTTCGACTTCTCTATATCAGCGTCGCTTTTTGTATAAACCCGCTGGTTGTGTTCTCATAAGTCGATTTTTTTTATCTTTGTCTATTTAATTTTGGAAAATGCGCCCCGAAGTCGAGCAAGAGCTCGCTCACGTCCTTCTGACCGAGCTGCTGGCCTATCAGTTTGCATCTCCTGTGAGATGGTAAGTGTGGATATTTTATGTCGTCCAGATGAAAACAACTAACACAGAAATTAGGATTGAGACCCAGGATGTCATTCTCAGTGAGTTCAATGCCGAAAGAGTAGTTGAAATCGGACCTTCTCCAACTCTCTCCGGCATGGCCTCGCGAACGTTAAAGTCCAAGTATGAGTCGTACGACTCGGCTTTGTCCTTGCAACGTCAGCTTCTGTGCTACTCTAAGGACACCAAGGAGATCTACTACACGCCAGATCCAGTTGAGCCCGAGCCTGCAGCTTCTGCCTCCTCGGCCGAGCCAGCAGCAGCCCAAAGCGCTCCCGCTCAGGCTGCGGCTGCTGCTCCTGCTGCTGCTGCTGCTCCTGCCCCTGCGCCATCCGGCCCTGTTGAGGAGGTTGCGGACAGCCCAGTCAAGGCCGTCGAGGTCCTGCAGGCTTTGGTCGCTCAGAAATTGAAGAAGACCATCGACCAAGTGCCGCTCTCCAAGGCCATCAAAGACTTGGTCGGCGGTAAGTCGACCGTGCAAAACGAGATTTTGGGTGACCTGGGCAAGGAGTTTGGTTCGACCCCAGAAAAGCCCGAAGAGACTCCTCTCGGAGAGCTGGCCGAACAATTCCAAGACTCCTTCTCGGGCCAATTGGGCAAGCAGTCCAACTCGCTCATCTCCAGATTCATCTCCTCTAAAATGCCTGGTGGCTTCTCCATCACGAGCACGAGAAAGTACCTTTCCGAAAGATGGGGCCTGGGTTCTGGCAGACAGGACTCGGCCCTTCTTTTGGCTCTCACCATGGAGCCCAAGGCTCGTCTGGGCAACGAAGGTGAGGCAAAGGCCTTCTTCGATGATGTGGCTAATAAATATGCTGCCAGCGCTGGTATCACTTTGTCTTCCGGCAGCTCTGGCGGCTCCCAGGGTGGTTCCGGCGGCGCTGTCATTGATTCCGCCGCTTTCGAGGAGCTTACCAAGGATCAGAAGTACCTTGTCCAGCAACAGTTGGAGCTCTTCGCTCGCTACTTGAAAGTCGATCTTCGTAACGGCGATAAGCAATTTGTCGCCCAGAAGGAGGCTACCGCTGTGCTCCAGAAGGAACTCGACTTGTGGAACTCTGAACATGGCGACTTCTATGCCACTGGTATCAAGCCTGTGTTTTCTTCTCTCAAGGCCCGTGTCTATGATTCTTATTGGAACTGGGCTCGTCAGGACTCACTCACCATGTTCTACGACATCATCTTTGGCAGACTCTCCAACGTCGACCGTGAGATCGTTGCTCGGTGTATCTCCATCATGAACAGAGCCAACCCTGCGCTCATTGATTTTATGCAATATCACATGGACCATGTACCTACTCACAAGGGTGAGACCTACAAGCTCGCTCAAGAGCTCGGTCTTCAGCTCCTCGAGAATTGTAAGGAGGTTTTGGAGTCCGATCCAGTGTACAAGGATGTCAACTACCCAACTGGTCCAAAGACTACCGTCGACGAAAAGGGTAACATCACCTACAATGAAGTTCCTAGACCTGCTGTTCGTAAGCTCGAGCAGTACGTTTACGAGATGGCTGCTGGTGGTGAACTCACCAAGGACCCTGCTTCTGGCACCCACACCCGTGCTGAGTTGGCCAAGATTTACAAGAAGCTTTCTAGCCAACAAGCGGCCAATTCTGACACAAAACTCAAGCTTGAGTCCTTGTATGGTGACTTGATGAAGTTGCTCGACGAGACTGACAAGCAGGCCAAGGCCGGCGTCGCCGATAAGAATACGGTTTCCGCAAAGGCCATGTCTGAAGAAATCATCCCCTTCTTGCATCTCAAGAAGAAGGACGGCGAAGAGTGGGAGTATAACCGTGAGCTTACTTCCCTTTACCTTGATGGTTTGGAAGTTGCTGCCAGGGATGGTATCACCTTCGCCAACAAGAACGTCCTTATTACCGGTGCTGGTGCTGGCTCTATTGGTGCCGATGTCTTGCAAGGTTTGCTTTCTGGTGGTGCCAAGGTTGTTGTCACCACTTCTAGATACTCTCGAAAGGTTACCGAATACTACCAATCCATCTACACCAGATACGGTTCTTCAGGCTCCACTCTCATTGTTGTTCCTTTCAACCAAGCCTCCAAGTCTGACGTTAATGCCTTGGTTGATTACATTTACGACGACCCAAAGAACGGTGGTCTTGGTTGGGATTTGGACTTTATCATTCCTTTTGCTGCTATTCCTGAACAGGGTATGGAAATTGATGGTATCGAGTCCAAGTCTGAGCTCGCTCACAGGGCTATGCTTACCAACCTCTTGCGTCTACTTGGTAACATCAAGACACAGAAGCAGTCTCATGGCTTTGAGACTAGACCAGCTCAAGTTATCCTTCCTCTGTCTCCTAACCATGGTCTATTCGGTTCTGATGGTCTTTATTCCGAATCCAAGCTGGGTCTTGAGACTTTGTTCAACCGTTGGTACTCCGAGTCTTGGGGCTCATACCTTACCATCTGCGGAGCTGTCATCGGTTGGACCCGTGGTACTGGTTTGATGAGTCAGAATAACATCATCGCTGAGGGTGTTGAGTCTTATGGTGTCCGCACCTTCTCTCAAAAGGAGATGGCATTCAATATCTTGGGTCTTTTGAACCCAGACGTCGTCAACCTTTGCCAGCAGGAGCCTGTGTGGGCTGATTTGAACGGTGGTTTCCAATTCATTCCAAACTTGAAGGAGGTTACTGTTAAGCTTAGAAAGGATCTCATTGACAATAGTGAGCTTCGTCGGGCCGTGTCTGTGGAGACTGCTATTGAGCACAAGGTTATCAACGGTCCTGATGCTGACTTGCCTTATCAAAAGGCTTACGTTAAGCCAAGAGCTAACCACAAGTTTGAATTCCCTAAACTCAAGTCTTATGAAGAGCTAAAGGAAATTGCTCCTGAATTGGAGGGAATGTTGGACCCTGAGCGTGTGGTCGTTGTTACCGGTTTCTCTGAAGTCGGTCCATGGGGTAATTCCAGAACTAGATGGGAAATGGAGGCTTATGGTGCCTTCTCCCTTGAAGGTGCCATTGAGATGGCTTGGATTATGGGTCTCATCAAGCATCACAATGGTAATCTCAAGGGCAAGCCATACACTGGTTGGGTCGATACCAAGACCAATGAGCCAGTTGATGACAAGGACGTCAAGAGCAAGTACGAGAGCTACATTCTTGAGCATGCTGGTATTCGTTTGATCGAGTCTGAACTCTTCAATGGCTATAATCCAAACCAGAAGCAGTTCATGCAAGAAGTCATTGTTGAGCACGACTTGGAGCCATTTGAGTCTTCCAAGGAGGCTGCCGATCAATTCAAGCATGAGCAGGGTGACAAGGTCGAAGTTTTCGAAATCCCAGAATCCGGCCAATGGACTGTCCGTTTCCTTAAGGGTGCTCGTATCTTCGTTCCAAAGGCTCTCAAATTCGACCGTCTGGTTGCTGGACAAATTCCAACTGGTTGGGATGCTAGAAGATACGGTATTGGTGAAGACATCATTTCTCAAGTTGATCCAATCACTCTGTACGTCCTGGTTTCTACTGTTGAAGCTTTGTTGGCTGCAGGTATCACCGACCCTTACGAATTCTACAAGTATGTTCACGTTTCTGAGGTCGGTAACTGCTCTGGCTCTGGTATGGGTGGTGTCAGCGCTCTGAGAGGCATGTACAAGGACAGATTCCTTGACCAGCCAGTTCAAAATGATATCTTGCAAGAGTCCTTCATCAACACTATGTCCGCTTGGGTTAACATGTTGCTGTTGTCCTCTTCTGGTCCTATCAAGACTCCAGTTGGTGCTTGTGCTACCGCTATCGAGTCTGTTGATTCTGGTGTCGAGCTTATTTTGGGTGGCAAGGCCCGTGTTGTTGTTGTTGGTGGTTATGATGACTTCCAAGAGGAAGGCTCTCAGGAGTTCGGTAACATGAATGCTACCTCCAACTCTACTACTGAATTTGCTCATGGTAGAACCCCAGGTGAGATGTCTCGTCCTAACACTACTACTCGTGCCGGTTTCATGGAATCGCAAGGTTCCGGTATCCAAATCTTGATGAACGCCAAGCTTGCTGTTGAGATGGGTGTTCCAATTTACGGTATTGTTGCCATGACTGCTACTGCTACCGACAAGATTGGTAGATCTGTGCCAGCTCCAGGAAAGGGTGTTCTCACTACTGCCAGAGAGACCACTTCTGATCTCAAATTCCCATATCGTATGTTGGACATCAAGTACAGAAAGAGACAGTTGGAGCTTCGTAAGAAGCAGATTCAGCAATGGGTTGAATCCGAGTTTGTTTATTTGCAAGATGAGGTTGAAGCCATTGAGAACAAGGAAGAGGCCGGCGAGTTCTACAGGGAGAGAACCCAGCAAATTGAATCTGAAGCTTGGAGACAGGAGAAGGAGGCTCTCAACACTTGGGGTAACGAATTCTGGAAGCAAGATCCTCGTATTGCTCCTCTGCGTGGAGCTTTGGCCACGTACAATCTTACTATTGACGATTTGGGCGTTGCCTCTTTCCATGGTACTTCTACCAAGGCCAATGATAAGAATGAGTCATCTGCCATTAACACTATGCTTAACCATTTGGGCAGAAGCAAGGGTAATCCAGTCTTGGGTGTGTTCCAGAAGTACCTCACTGGTCATCCAAAGGGTGCTGCAGGTGCTTGGATGTTGAACGGTGCTTTGCAAATCCTCAACACTGGCTTGGTTCCAGGTAACAGAAATGCAGATAACATTGACTCTGTTATGCAGGACTTTGACAAGATTGTCTATCCAAGTGTCACTGTTCAGACAGATGGTATTAAGGCCGCGTCCGTTACTTCTTTCGGCTTTGGTCAAAAGGGTGCCCAGGCTATTGTTATCCACTCTGATTACTTCTATGCCTCTTTGAGCAAGTCTACCTACGAGGCTTATGCCAAGAAGGTGGCTGCTAGATACAGCAAGGCCTATAGATACTGGCACAATGCTATTGCCGAGAACTCCATGTTTGAGGCTAAGGATAAGGCTCCATACACTGATGAACAGGAGGCTACGGTTTACTTGAACCCATTGGCCCGTGTTGAGAAGGACAACAAGACCAACGCTTTGGCCTTTAACAAGAAGGCTCTTAAGCAAGCTGATGTCCCAGGTGGCTCTAATCACACAGCTGATGTGCTGGCTCAGATGGCCAAATCCACTATTGGCGACAATGGTAACGTTGGTGTTGATGTCGAATCTGTTAGTGCCGTCAACATTGAGAATGCCACTTTTGTCGAAAGGAACTTCACTCAGCAAGAGCGAGACTACTGCTTCGCTGCCCCAGATCCACAGGCATCTTTTGCTGGAACCTGGTCCGCTAAAGAGGCTGTTTTCAAGTCTCTCGGTGTCGCTAGCAAGGGCGCTGGTGCTGAATTGCAATCAATCGAAATTGTGAGAAACTCTAAGGGTGCTCCAGAAGTTGTCTTGCACGGTGACGCCAAGGCTGCTGCTGACTCCAAGGGAGTAAAGAACGTCAAGGTTTCCATTTCTCATAATGATCTTCAGGCTATTGCAGTTGCTGTTTCTGAGAATTAAGCTGGATATATTAAAGTTGGATAATTGTAATGAACATTGATAATATAATATTATTTTAATAATCGCCTTTCGGAAATTTTTGTAACGTTCTTGTTAGTAATTCTAACGAGCTAAATTCTAGTCTATTATAAAATTGTTAGTACATATAAATAAATCTAAGAACAAATGGTCATCAATGAGAAATGTACTGGAAGACGAAATTGACCACGTCATTCTCAGCCTCCTGGCGAAGCAGTTCATCTTCAATTTTGGGCAATTGAGCCTTGGTGAAATGGTTCCAGGAAGTGGGATCGCCATATAGAGTTGCTGGAGCCTTAACAAACTGTCCACTATCCTTTTTACATCGCTTGCATTTGAACGTGTCGTGAGTTTCACAAGTTGTCGACTCGTTATAAATGAAAAGCTTTCGAAGATCCTGGGAGGAAAAGACACGCTCGACGTCCTCCTTTTCATCCACAACACAAGATGAGAGACTTTGTTTCATCGTCTGCCGCTGGTAAATTTTCTCCTCAATCGTTCCGGTGGCAATGAAGCGATAAACGAAACAATGCTTCTTTTGTCCATCACGCCATACACGAGCCAGAGCCTGCTGGTCCGAAGCTGGATTCCAGTCAGGATCTAACAAGATTAACCGATTAGCTCCAATAAGATTAATACCGCACCCACCTGCTTTGGAACTGAGAAGGAAGATGAACTCTGGAGATTCTGGGTTGTTGAACTGATCAACAAACTTTTGTCGCTTTTTAATGTTCATAGAACCGTCCAGTCTCAAGCACCCATATTTCATGGTGCGACAGAATTTTTCGACAAGGTTTAACGTTTCAGTATAGTTAGAGATGATGACAATCTTGTCATTGGTTTCTGAGTGTATGGAAAAGAGCATTCGTTCGAGCATGGCGAATTTGCCAGACAGCGCCGTGTTGACCTCCCGGTCACGCATCCCTCGCAGCTGAGCTGGTACATAATCAGGTGGGAAAAACTTTTCTGAGCCTTCCAATGCATCTGGCAATTCTAACAAGTCCGGATGGTTGCAAAGCTTTTTGAGTGATGTGATTGCTGCTAGAGTCGTGGTTCCAGCGGAGCTTGACGGTTTTTTGCCTGTGGTCGATTTCTTTGCTTCATCGCGAAGAATTTTTTTAACCTCGTTCGACTGTACAAAGTGTCGATAAAGGTCTTTTTGGAACGGTGACAGGTCACAGAACACAACGTGTTCGTATTTCCTGGGAAGGAACTTTGTAAGAAGGTCATTTGTTCGTCTAATGATGAACGGATGAACCAGCTTTGTCAGCTCTTGTAACTTTTGATCGCCGATTTCCACATCGCGTTCGGTTGCCTCTGCATCTCTTCCTCGAGTGATCTCGTTGCCGTAGTTGCGTTTAAATTCAGTGGGAGAACCAACTAATCCAGGGATGGCAAAGGAGAGCAGGGAGAAATACTCCTTCAGGTCATTCTGGATGGGCGTACCAGATAGAATTACTCTGCGCGATACGTCTAGGGCATTGAGCGCTTTGTACGTTTGGTTGTCGGAATTTTTGAGTCGATGCCCCTCGTCGCAGAGAAGAAGACCAATGTTGGCATTTTTGAGGTTATCACAGTTGTCTCTGAGCGTTTCATATGATACAATAAGAACAGGCCTAACTACCTGGCGACCAGCGGCCACTGCCCATTGTCGAAAGGCTGCACTGACCGAGCCTATACCCTTGACGGAGTTTTTACCATCGACAGCAAATGGCTGCACGGCACCCTTACCCAGCCACTTGACCAACTCATTGGCCCAGTTGGAAACTAAACTGGCGGGGCATGCAATAATACATTTTTCAATCGTTCCGCGTTTCCCCTCAGGGGACTGTTTCAACAAAGTCCAGAGTAGAGCAATGCATTGTAATGTTTTACCAAGCCCCATTTCATCAGCCATGATACACCCGCTGACTTTGGGGTTAACCCGTCCAGTCACGCACTTGTACATAAACTGCACACCTTCTACTTGGTGTGGTCGAAGTACAGCACTCAGCTTTGGATCTAGCACCACAGCTACTTTCGGATGTTTCTTTTCCTTTTCTTTCGTTATGCCCAGGATATCTGCCAGGGACACTGCCGACGGTCTAAAACGTTTGTACTGTAATACTGTCGTCACTATCTTCTCCTCGGAAGTTTTCAAGTCCGTTTCAATAACCTCCTCTATAACTGGCTCCGGTTCATCGTCAATAGTGGGATCGTAAAGCACTATGGCCAATTCACCCTGTGGGTCATGAAGGGGACGAGGCGCAAAGTCGATACGCTTGCATAGTCCTAGAGACGGTCGAGGACGGGTCGAGAGTTCTTCTTGTCTGTCTTTTAACGGGGTTGTAAAGTTTTGCATCAGCGCTGTGGCGGGGTCCATTACACGAATTGTTCTATTAACATCCTTGTTGGAGAGAGGGGACCTGATTGAATATGCCCCATCCATTCCATCGTCCTCGAAATTCAGGTTTTCCTTGTAGTTGATTTGCTTCCTGCTCTTCCTCTGCTCACGATTACTCGATGGCGGAGTCGCGAACGGGATCCGGAAAGGCTGGGACAGAGTGTCCAGCGGGTCCACCTTCTTGCGCTTCGCTGACAATCCGTTCGCCACTTGGCTCGGAGCCTCCGAGCGTCTCATGTTAAAGCAACTTTCGTTAGAGCGTGGTTAAATGGCGTTACTAATTATTGATCTGACGCGTCGTTATCGATATCGCGTTCCGGTCCACCGGTCGTCGGCATTCCGAGCGAACCTGATATCCTCCTATATTTGTCAATCTGAACTTTGTAGATATGAGTGAGTGGTGGTTTGTTTTGAATGTTGGCTTTCTGTTCTTATAGATCTCTAGTGTCTTGCTTTGAAATGATTTATACTGGTATGTCAATATATAGATTGCATATAGAATCTGCACTACGTGAAAGAGATATATAGTATATGACACATTAAAACAATAAAAATAGAATTGTACATCTTCACAAAAAACTCATACTGAAAAAGGAACACAAATTAAACTAAACTGATAAGATTGAGCTATTCGCTGAGAAATGTCATGAATTATGTTTTATATCTACAAGTTGGACTATCACCGGCGTGCATGTATGCATAGTAGAATAGCAATATTAGAAAAAAGAAAGGTCCTGCCCGGATTCGAACCGGGGTTGGCGGAAGGTTGACTTCCCGAACCCTTCTTAAGGGCCGAATTCTGATCAGAATCCGCAGTGATAACCACTACACTACAGAACCGTTGTTGAAATAATTGAATATATTGTATTAGATAAGGCAGAAAAAGACACTTTTCGAAAAACGTTGATATCTCTTTATCGACTCTGAGATTTGTATAAAAAAAAACATCATGCCGGCGAGAAAGGGCCCCAACGAAACGGAGCCCACGACGACATTTTCAAGAGAAACCAGAGCAAGTAGACGTGCCAGAACAGTTGAGGAACCCTTGGCCTCGACTACTGAG
>JAJMBO010000105.1:0-45303 GCA_030585065.1 Blastobotrys persicus
ATTCCATTACTTATTGAAGTGGAGGCGAAGTTACTTTTGAAAGACGCGAGGAGTATATGTGCCTTGTTCTTAGTTTCAGCTTGAGATACGGGAACGAATTTTATTAAACAAATTAATACGGCGGCGCATTGGGTTGGGACTTCATGTCTGCGGCAATCGACCAGCTCCGAACATCGCCACCATTTGACTTTGCCAGTGCGGAAGAAGAGTTTGTTCTTATAATGACCTCAAACCGGGTGCAATTGGTATTTTCCAAAAGCAAGGTTTATGTCCATCCAACTTCATCAGCCAAGGATAACATTCCTGGGTTCATTGCTTTGGTGAGACCAAAGAATGGAACAGATAGGGACATTTTGTTATCTTGGATCCCAGAGAATGTGCTGCAGTCTGACGATTATGATTCGTACGTTAAGGTTGATTTGGATCCAGCCACAAATACAGCTACTGAAGGCGAGGAGGTGATGGTATCGCCTCCGCCACGTACTTCTCTTTCTTCCTATGCATTTTCCATTCCATTGTCCAATATTTATTCTATTCAGGTTAGACCACCCTCTCTTGGCTGGTGGTGGGGATCTCTGATCCTTCATACAAAGACAGAAGAGACTCAACCAGCATTGTTTTTCCATGATTCAGAATCCCAAAGCACTATATTACAACGAAAGCAACGCACAAAGGACTTTGATCCGTTCGGTGATCAAGATAGCGGTGAATTGTTCTGGGGAGGCGAGCAGTTTCTTCAAGTCCTGAAGAATTATGCTGCTTTGGAAAAGTCCACTCTGGAGCCGTCAATCATTCTTGTTAACCCAGAACCTGAGGATAGAAGATCATTCTCTCCCAAGAATGCCACTATAAAGGTAGCAGAAGAGGAAACTCCATTTGCAAAGGCATTTAAAGATGCCAGGTGGAATGTGTTGGAGAAATTGGCGCGTGTAACTCGCTTTTCACGAAAGGCGGCCCAGAATGTCATTGATAATTCTCCCCCATCGGTAAAAACCCTTTTGAGCAAACCAGAGGTGAAAAAGATCGGCGATGATTTTGACGTCGCAAGAGTCTATTTAGCAAAATGGGCCATGGGAATTGCCGAGGAGTCTGAACGGGCTAGGTCGCGGATTGTGTGGAATGATGGCTTTCAGGATATTTTGGGAAGCGCCGTTGGTGATTTTGAGCTACTTTCGGTAGACTTTGATGTCGAACGCAGGAATGAGGTAGGCGCTGCTGAATGGCGAGCTTTCTTTGACCATACCGGAAGATTGTGTATTACTACTAATGAAGTCAAGGAGCGCATTTTCCATGGTGGGCTTTCATCGTCAGTAAGAAGTGAAGCATGGCTCTTTTTGCTTGGAGTATATCCTTGGGATAGCGATGAGGACCAACGCCGCAAGATACTTTCTGACAAACGTAACGAATATTATCGCCTAAAGCGAAAGTGGTGGGAAGATTCTGAACGGCAGCAGAATGATGAATTTTGGAGAGATCAAAAATCTCGAATTGAGAAGGACGTTCATCGAACCGATCGTAACATCTCTCTATTTATTGAATGCGACACTCCTCACCCAGATCCGGATTCGCGCTTTGCTCAGGTTGGCACAAACCTACATTTAGAACAATTGAAGGATATGCTTATCACATACAACGAGTATAACGTGAACTTGGGGTATGTTCAAGGAATGAGCGACCTTCTGTCCCCTCTCTACGTTGTCTTCCAAGATGATGCTGTTGCATTCTGGGCATTTTGCAACTTTATGCAAAGGATGGAAAGGAACTTCTTGCGCGACCAATCTGGAATGAGGGAACAGTTGCTAACTCTTGACCATTTGGTACAATTGATGCTTCCTAAGCTCTATACACATCTGGAAAAAGCTGATTCTACAAACTTCTTTTTCTTCTTTAGAATGCTTTTGGTATGGTATAAGCGCGAGTTCCTCTGGGACGATGTCTTGCGTCTCTGGGAAGTACTGTGGACCGACTATCTTTCATCCCAGTTTCATTTATTCATTGCTCTGGCAATTCTAGACAAGCATAAAGATGTCATCATGACACATTTGCATCAATTCGATGAAATCCTCAAATACATGAATGAGCTCTCAATGACGATAAAGCTTGAGGACATCCTTATCCGCGCAGAGGTTCTATTCAACAGGTTCAAAAAGACAGTTGATATGCTCGATAGAAAACGAAACGAAAATGATCAACTCCATCACGATGGCGCTAATGAGGAATCTAGACCTCTTCCTGAAGTCACAGATGACTTGCGTGGTCTCCTAAGTAGAGAAATCATTGAGGTCCGTGAGTCAGAACGGCCCCCTAATGCAGGGGGGGGTTAGCATATTTATATACTAAATTACTACTTTTGTTCTTTAAACTCCGGAGTTGATGGGTACACAACGGAATTCATATCGTAGCTCAATCAACAATAAATAAATAAATACACAAAAAAAAAAAAAAAAGTCGTAAATAGGTACGTTAGTCATTATCATCATCATCTTGATGGTTGTTGAAAATTTTAAAAAATTGTTCTAGTCTCGATATTGTCCTTTCATCTTTGAGGAAGAAATGAGAGAAGGGATCATCGCCTTCTTTAACAATTTGCTCCATTTCCTTTAATTCATCATCTGTAAAGTATTCAGGTCCGGATGGTGTCCCGCTGTTCATAGCATCGATGTAATTCTTGACCCTACCGAAAATAAAACCGCAATAGGCTAGGATTTCTGGATTCGCATCAGGGTAAAGCTCCGAGAAATTTCTTGAATATTCATCAAACATATCGAGGTTGAATTCTTCTCTTTGGTCAAGTTCATGCATCGCATCTGGCGGTTGGCCATGCTGCGACAGAGGATATTGAGGTTCAGTGTCAGGAATAAGTAGTGGCTGTGTCACTTGACTTGCCGGAATATTGGCAGAAATTCGGTTAGTAAAAGACATACTATCTTCGACTGGTAAACTATCGTCAGCAAAGGAATAATCCGGAATTTGCGAAGGTGGCTCTGGTAAATCGTTGATCCTTAATGAACCCTCATTTGAACCGACCTCACTCGGTTGTGAAAACTCAAGAGCATCGTAGAAAGCTTCAGAAGAACTCGTACTAGAGAGAGACGCAGCGCGTTGTTTTTGCCTTTTGGTAGACCTTTCTGTGACTTCGTCAATAGATCCTTTGATATTTTCACTTTCAGCGCTTGGTGACAACGACAATTGTGAAGATGCTTGTTCTTCTCCTTTAAGCTCAGAAAGACGAATGGATTCAGGAATATGCTCATAAAACGTATCGTGATCATCTCTAAAGAACAGAGAAGCTTCGTCTTCTTCTTCCTGGACCTGTTCAGCATGCTGACTGGGGAAGACAGTGTTGGGATTGAACAGCTCGTCATCCGTAACCCCACTAGGCAATAATTCTGCCTTTAGATCAGCACAGTAGCCAGTCTCAGGCGCAATGTATTTTACAATACTCTTCCATTTGCCTTGAAACAAAGTTTGCAATTTATTACTGTCCATTTCTGGGAGATGTTCGCAGATCTTATCGGCAGCTATCTGTGGAGATGAGCCCGTGGGCATCTCCTCTGTTATTACCCGTATTACCTGACGATATACATCATCATTAAAACGCTTAGCCGAAAAGTTTCGATGTTTACTCCATTCTTTTTCAAAATGCATCAAGTTTTGAGTAAAATCAGGGAAATCTAGTGATCGGATTAAATAATTGACCATTGCAAGATGATTTTTGTAAACTCTTCGTCGACTTGGTCCGCTACCAACGAAAGAGATGAGTTTACACGGATTCCGATTCCGGACGTTACGAAGGCCAGTATCAGTCATCCCATATCCGATGCTTGCAGCCAGAGCTTGAAGCTGAATATCATGATTATAATTTCGAATATCTTGGTGCAACAGCGCCAACTGGATTGTATTCGGTAGTCTCAAACGGTAGTCCTGTGGCATTAGTGATGACTTTGCCATATCCGACATCATCCGTGTTCGCTTTTTACCTCTCATGGAACTCACGAATGTAACTTTTTTAGGTAATATGTCATTAAACTCCTTCTTTGAATGAACAATGTATTGATCGGTTTGAGATGGCAACTCCATGTTCTTCAATGCATCTAATACCAAGTCCTTCCTGAAAAAGTCGCAACCTTCATATCTCACTGGGGGCATGTAGTCATCACCAACTAAATTATATCCGTCAGAAATCGGTTCAGCTTGAATGATTCCTTTTTGACTTCGAATCTTTTTCTCCAACTCAATTCTGTTCGCAAGTCCACTGTGGATAAAGAATTTTTTCCCATCAAACAGATCCCCCGCAGTAGAATCGTCACTCAGGTCTGAAAAGATATTTTCCACAGCAGTTTCAGCGTCGTCAACACTGCTACTACTTGTACTCGCATCATTATTAACACCCTCCTTGTCTTTACTTTCGGCCGCTTTAGGCTTTCGCCCTATAGCTCCCCCAAACAGCCCCTGGGGGATAGGCTTCCGCGGTTTCATCACACGCCTTGAAGGAGATAGAAGAAGATCCCCGTCGGAATGTACTTTAGCGGTTTTATCGGAGGTACGAGTAACACGAAAGATAACCTTGGAAGTCGCGCAGAGGCGCACAGACATTAACGCGTCTGCCGTTTGCTGATTAATTGAAACGCGTGTTTATCGCGTGACGCGTAAATTACCGCGTTCCGATATAAATTTGACGCGTTATCCCTGATCTGAATTCTTTTTCTTCTCTTTCTTGTACACGAACACGTATTTATTATTCTTCTCTAATCGACCATGTTTGTTATTAAGAGAGGTGAGTATTGAAAGAAGCTGTAACACACAGAATACTAACGAATGATTGTACAGACGGTAGACAAGAGAAGGTACAGTTTGACAAAATCACGGCTCGAGTGAGTCGACTTTGTTATAACTTGAGCCCTAATGTGGATGGTGCTCAGGTTACACAAAAGGTTATTTCTGGTGTGTACCAAGGTGTTACCACTATTGAGCTCGATAACCTTGCTGCTGAGACAGCTGCTACCATGACTACTCACCATCCTGATTATGCTATTTTGGCAGCTAGAATTGCCGTTTCCAATCTTCACAAGCAGACTAAGAAGTCCTTTTCTCAGGTGATCAAGGACCTTTACACGTATGTGAACCCTCGAAACAAGAAGCACTCACCCATGATTGCCGAAGATGTCTATAAAGTCGTCCAAGAGCATGCCCAGGAGCTGGACTCGGCTATTGTTTTTGAACGTGATTTCAATTACAACTACTTTGGTTTCAAGACTTTGGAACGTTCCTATTTGTTAAGACTGGACGGTCTGATTGCTGAGCGTCCTCAGCATATGATTATGAGAGTAGCCGTTGGTATTCATTTGGACAATATTCCAAAGGTTTTGGAGACTTATAATTACATGTCTCAAAAGTACTTCACCCACGCCTCTCCTACTCTCTATAACGCTGGTACTCCAAAGCCACAAATGTCGTCCTGTTTCTTGATCAACATGAAGGATGATTCCATTGATGGTATTTATGATACTCTCAAGGAGTGCGCTTTAATCTCCAAGTCCGCTGGTGGTATTGGTCTCAGTGTACACAATATTCGTGCAACTGGCTCTTATATCGCTGGTACCAATGGAACTTCTAACGGTATTGTTCCAATGCTTCGTGTTTACAATAACACTGCTCGATACGTTGACCAGGGTGGTAATAAGCGTCCGGGAGCCTTTGCAATTTACTTGGAACCATGGCACGCTGATGTGTTTGAGTTCTTGGACTTAAGAAAGAACCACGGTAAAGAGGATTTCAGAGCTCGAGATTTGTTCCTTGCTCTTTGGATTTCTGATCTTTTCATGGAACGTGTTAAGGCTAACGGTGATTGGACTTTGATGTGTCCTAATGAATGTCCCGGTCTCGACGACGTTTGGGGTGATGAGTTCCGTGAACTTTACGAAAAGTATGAGCGTGAGAACCGTGGTAAGCGTACTGTCAAAGCTCAAAAGCTTTGGTATGCCATTCTTGAGGCTCAGACCGAAACTGGTAATCCATTCATGCTGTACAAGGATGCTTGTAATAGCAAGAGTAATCAGCAAAACCTTGGTACTATCAAGTCTTCCAACTTGTGTACTGAGATTGTTGAATATTCGTCCCCTGAGGAGACGGCCGTCTGTAACCTAGCATCCATTTCCTTGCCTGCTTTTGTGTTGGCAGAGGAAGATGGTATGTACTATGATTTCAGCAAGCTTCATGAAATCACCAAGATTGTCGCCAAGAACCTGAACAGCATCATTGATAGGAACTATTATCCTGTTCCAGAGGCCGAGCGTTCCAACATGAGAAACAGACCAATTGCCGTTGGTGTCCAAGGTTTGGCCGACGCTTTCCTGGCGTTGCGTTTGCCATTTGATTCTCAGGCCGCTAAGAAGCTCAATAAGCAGATCTTTGAAACTATTTATCATGCTTCTGTAGAAGCATCCATAGAATTGGCTAAGGAATTTGGCCCATATGAAACCTATCAAGGTTCTCCTGCATCCAAGGGATTGCTTCAATATGATCTCTGGGATGTTAAGCCCAGTGACCTCTGGGATTGGAGCACTTTGAAGGCTGATTTGAAGAAATACGGTCTGAGAAACTCTTTGTTGGTTGCCCCGATGCCAACTGCCTCCACTTCTCAAATCTTGGGTAATAACGAATGCTTCGAGCCATACACCTCTAACATTTATTCTCGAAGAGTTCTTGCAGGTGAGTTCCAGATTGTGAACCCATATCTCCTTAAGGACCTTGTTGATATGGGTCTGTGGAACGAGACCATGAAGAATAGATTGATCAGCACAAATGGTTCCGTTCAGGACATTCCAAACATTCCTCAAGAAATCAAAGACCTTTACAAGACCGTGTGGGAGATTTCTCAGAAGACAATTATCGACATGGCTGCTGATAGATCACCATTCATTGATCAATCGCAATCTCTCAACATCCATATTCGTGATCCGACGATGGGCAAGTTGACCTCTATGCATTTCTACGGCTGGCAAAAGGGATTGAAGACTGGCATGTACTATTTGCGAACCCAAGCTGCATCTGCTCCTATCCAGTTCACCGTCGACCAAGAATCTTTGAAGATTGAAGATCGGGCCAAGGCAAAGATCTTGGAAAATCGCAAGCACTACAAGGAGGCTTCTCCCTATAGCATCAAGCAAAGACAGGCACTTCAACAACAGGAGCCAACTCCAGAATCTTCTGCCGCATCTTCCGTTGAAGATTTAACCAATAAGATGGAGGGTGCTAGCGTGAGAGAGAGTAACGGCAACGGTGAGAAGTCAGAAGGTGATATTTATGATGATAAAGTGTTGGCCTGCTCCATTAACAATCCTGGTGCATGTGAAATGTGTTCCGGTTAATTGACCATGTTACGAATTGTGTTATAGTTAATAATTAATAAAGAATATATCGGTCTGGTTTATGGAAAACTCCGGTATACGCCATTTGCCACCTGTCTGGCTGGCGGATTTACCGATTTATCTTAGTTCAGTATGTCCTGCGAAGCGCAATGTTCCAAGATGTAGAGGCCAATCATGAAAATCCTGTTAAGATATCTCATGGTAGCAGGAAACCAATAATGAGCACCCTTCAAAGTCGGCCAAGCCATACAAACAATTTCTCTAAAAGCGGCTTGAATGGTTGGAATTGGCTGTAGTCGCCAAGTTTTCAGGCCAATAAGCTACTACACAAACAAGTAGCCTTTGATTAGATTCTGTCCTCTCAAATTGTTGGCGTATGTAAACGGAAAGTATTGGTTGCACCAGTGATTAACCTCAAAGTAATGTACGGACGGATTATAGGGCCTTAGCAAGAGAGAGCCATAAATTAAATACCTGAATACATTCCAACGTTATCGACGAAATCCAATTGGGGACCATTATTTTGGAGTTTCGGTTTGAATGTTGTGCGTCGTACAGTCAGTCCAGTGACTGAAATAAACAGCTTCAGTTATCACTGTAGAGAAGGAGTATAAATAAGGACATGAAGTGGTAATACTCTTGTTCATGCGGAGAAGCCAACATACTTTATACTACCCATAGACCGTCACACTAATTATCAAACTACAGTATAACACGATCAATAATGCATGGTTTTAAATATCTCAAACACTGTATCTTTAAAGAGGCTGTACTCACATCAGTCATCGGGTGGTTATCTGTTTTCAGGTTACGACAATTATCAGCAAATTGAATAAATATAATATTAGCAGTATAGCTTTTTGAGCTCCTTGTGAATGTATACGTATTGCTCGAGTCTTTGAACCATGCCAGCGCGTTGTTTCCTCATATCAGACACGAGAGTAAATATTAAATCTGGTTCTTGTTCCTGATCCTGGCCACGTTCCATCACTGCATCAATGGCAAGATATGTTCCAGTTCGACCGATTCCAGCCGAACAATGGACCACAAGCGGACCAGAACCATCATTGTACTGTTTATTTTTCTCATTGACATCCCTAACAAAGTCAGATAACGAAGCACTGGCGTCGGGACTTCCAAAGTCAATCCATGTGCTAAAGTGGAAGTGATACACTTCATAATCTCCATGCAATAAGAACTTCCGAATTGTATAATGGCTGTTCACCTGACAAATATCCACACATCTCACTTGCATGCCATTGTTCAGTTCAAACATCTCTTCATCGGACCAATACTTTACACAGCCGTGGCCAATCTCCGTCAACATGACGACCACATGAACATTGTTTTGATGAATCATGTTCCAAAAATGGTCAATGGTATGATGGAGAGGCGCCTGAGCTGCAATATAATCCTTTCCCAGCAAACTAACCCAAGAGGCATTGATGTAATCACTTTCTTCCTCGTTATCAAGCTTCAGCTTGACTCTAGTTTTATCCCATGGAACAACATTTGTATACCGATTTCGATCTCTATTACGTACTCCATCCGAGACCGACCAATCATCACTTTCATTTTCCTCCTCCTGCTTCATGCTAACCCGTCCGGCTTCCTCAGACCCCAGCTGTTGAAACTCAGCCAGTAGTGTCGCCCGGTCCTTTGTCAGGTATTGTGGGATTTCCTTGTTTTCAATAACCGGAGAGATTGGGCCCTTCGGCACTCCTGGGTTTTCAGTGTTTAGAAAATTCAGCTTCCATTTCATCCTAACTGATGACTGTAGGAATCTTTCCTGTTTCCGTCTGTCGATCAGCTCTTTTGATTACACTCCTACTTGCGCGCGTCACCCAGGAAATTAAGCAATTGACATCGGTATCCCGATGGGTCCACCATAATCATCATCATCGCTACGTGTTCCTCCTCGTCACTACGCCATGATATCTGACGGACAGCTTCACACCATTGCCGTGTGTTTTGGAACCTCTGCAGTACTTCTTATTGTGTTATTCCACTTTATCAATCGAAATGCATGCCAACAACAGAAAAAAGTTGATTAAGCCGTAAGAATGCTACAAGTTGAATGTATTTCCACGACTAACAGACATTAAAGCTTTTTTAACGTTTGATAATAAATTATTACTACAATTGCTTTTTTCTGGGAGGTTTTTGTTCGATATTTGGTGAATTCAAGTTGTTTTTTCAATGTGCCTCTTTCTTCACCAGTTCCAAATTCAAACCCACAGTCCAGTAATGATCCAATGAAGTGCAAATCTTCCATACAGTCCAAAACCTCAGGATTTTTATTCAATTTAAATAAACTAAAATGTTTGTTCTCCTAAGACATGTTTTGAAAGTCCAATAACCCTCTCTAATTCTTCAGTTATGTCCGTGAAAGCTTTTGAAAACGCACTTTCGTGAACCAGCTTCCAAATTTTGTCCTTGCCCTCCGGCTGTGCCAAGTTCAGCTGTTCGATCGCGTCGATTAAGATCTTTCTAGACATTACTGCTGACGGAAGGAATCGAGGAATGGGATTCTTCGACCTGAATGCATTTGATAAGATGTAAAATGCAAAAATAACTGAAGCTACAGCATCTCTTCTTAACGATTGCAACCTGCGAGTGGTTTCCTCGTCTTGGTCGTGTTCATATATGCTGAAGTAGATGCTGCTGATGCGTGCTTCAGTTATAGTTTGAAGAATGGATTCACAGGACTGTAGCAGCGCCTTGTACACTGAAATAGGAAAATCTCCTCGTAGAGATGGTTCATGGTTTGTCAGCTCAATCAGTTGTTCTAATGCATTCATATTTTGAATTACCCGGGCTTCTCGGATTTCACTCATTTGTAGGGTTAAGCTCGTGATGTTTTCATGTTCATCCTTGTAAAGGTACCGATCGGCCACGATCTGGTAGCTCTGACTAAGATAATGTAGTAAACTTGCAAGAGATTTTCTTACCTCATGGCGAGCTACAAAAGGCCAAAACACCCAACTTATGACAATTGAAACCATGACGCCTATCTGGATAGCTGCGAGTTTTGTCGCGGTAGCCACAAAGATATTTTGGTCTCCTATTCCAAGCGACACAAATGTAAACGCCAAACAGCCAATGAATCCAGAACGAGGATGCCCTGTAAGGAGGAAACGATAAAAGGCAGGTATCATGTATATCGCACAAAACACTGCAAGAACATAAGGGTTGCCGTACCTGGCCCGATATGCAATTCCTCCCCATATAGATCCACTAATGCTCAAAACTGACCTAGCAACAAAGTCCCTGGCATTTCCACCTACCCTGGGATGAAGTGCAAGATAGGCCACCACGCTGCATATCCACAGCTGATATTGCTCATACCAACTATTCGTTTGATCCAGCCAAGCTGGTATACAAACTAACGTAATCGCAATAGAAGCTTTTAATGCAAACCGTGTCTCATAACTCTGGAGACGATGTAAAACTTTCCACATACTGTACCTTATGCCCCTAGGGTCCCGTAATGTATGGTGCCGTTCAGTTGTCCATGGTGGGTTATTCTCTGTTAGCTTGTACGACTCGCGAAAAGACTCTTCAACATCCCGCTTAGATTGAAAGTAATATGCAGCTGATTCTCCGCCTCTGTCGTGAGTGATTCGCGCCGTTGTCCGCTTCAAGGCTCGCTTTAGCGGATAGCTTGGTAAGGACAGCTTCCAGCGACGCTTCTGTTCGGTGAGTATGCCAACTTCGAGACAAATCTGGTGAATGTGCTTAGATGCTTCATAGAGATAGTGCATATAAAGCATCACATCTAAGATCTCATGATCTTCGATGCTTTTAAAAATGCCTTGCTTACTATCGGATAACTCCTTGTATTTATCGGCGATTGATTCTATGGCAATTTCCAACTTCTCAATAGAGTTTTCTAGCGCATTCCGAATGTCCACTAAATCTCCCTTACCGTCCTTGAGATACGCCATAAATTTGCAGCATGATGACAAACTATTTCTGAGCTCTGCAATCACCTGTTCGGCCGGACCTGAAAATGAATTGCATAATTCTATCACGGCATCATTTTCACAGGAAAGATCTGGAATGAACAGCTTTCCAGGATTGGGAATTGCACGAATTCGGCTAATCCCCGTGGTTAGCTTATTTCTCAGAGTGATAACTTCACTACTAGAAAGTGTGGAAAGTGTGATTTCATTCGTCATTTCCCTTACAGCAAAGGATAGATTCATTCCTCTTGTCGTTAGAGACTGCTGTGAGCTTAATCGAAGCTTAGAATCTCTGCTACCACATGTGCTGATAACAGAACTACAAGAGTCTAGAGTACGATGCAGCTCGTTCATTATTGGAACATGCCCCACATCAGGAAAGACAACGACGCTAATAACAAATGTCAATATCACCCCCATCAAGTACGGGATACCAATGTCCCATGCCTTCCCCCATACCACCTGGTCTGAAACTTCCACAGTATGCATAAGAATGAATACAATGCAGTATGCCATGGACCCATGATAAAGTCGAATGTAATGCGCGCGGATCCATGAACTAATAAATAAAGATATAACAATCGAACCAGCTAATATCCCACCATATCCAGACCGAGCTTTACCCGTACTGGTAGATATAAAAAGTGCCAGTGAACTCCACCCAAGGCCAAAAGCCTCCCCACCAATAGCCTGTAAAGTAATCTCCAATTGAGAGCCAACAGTTCTACCAGGATGGTGGATAATTGCCGCCATAGGCATGAGGAATGAATATTTGCCCAACCACCTGTCAGTGGGTCCAACGAGACACAAGATATATGCAATAAAATAAGCGAGAAATGCCTTGAGCAGAACTTTGCCGTTTCCTTCTCTCGCGCAGGTTGAAATTATCTGCTTCAACTTATATCTTATACGAACAGATAACCGATCTTTATCAAGTGCCAGTTGCTGTTCGAGTCTTCCAGCTGCTGCTAGACCTCTCACCCTATCTTCAATCCTTGAAGGAGGTACAAACACAGTATCAAAAAATCCATCCCTCAACTCCTCCAAACCATATGAGTCTCTGATCTCAAGGTCGCCTTTAAAAAACCTTGCAATGTTAACATGCGATGGTGAATGCTTTAACGATTTCAACGAAGTACTCGAAATGTTCCTTTCATGCCGATTCCCTAGTACAGAGCTCGGCCGGGATCCCTGCGCACTGCCACTGCCCAACTCAGATAGGGACTTTACATATGACCCTCTATATATTGGAATGGCATTATCTGAACTATTCCTTGGAGACAAGCTAGGTCGTTCAACTGTTGGGCCCTGGAGAGGGGTAAGTGGTGCCAGCCGCGAATGTAAATGCTGCAATAGAGGGTTAGAAGTACTCGTAGAGTGGCCAGTGTCCGAAGAATAATAATCACCTCCAGATTCCCCTCGGTCTTCCTCGTTCACTTTTCCTGAATGATCCTGGCTCTCATCAATCTGTACCGTTGGTAGTCTCTGATTCATCTATCGATGTCTTGTTCTCTATCGTCATGATCAATCAAAACCTCCCAACGCCATCACAAAAGCCTAAGAAATGTGGCAGAGAAGTATTCACGAGTACTTGGTTAAAAAGGTGTGTTTACATGAATGAAACTGATAAGATCTCTCCTTTGCCTCTTGAAGCTATTGCTCTCTTACAGAGGGGCCCGTCACAGGTAAAACTGGCAAGATCGCTTATCAGAGACGATTCCAGGTAAAATGTTTCTATGCCTTGCTAACCTAGTTAGTTGCTTGATAGTCCATCATTTCATCGATTTGTTAGAGCTACAAATGCAAAACTAAAGGGTGAAAAGCCGCCACAACCTGAAAATGAAGGGCCGAACCTAGATAGCGGACCGTCAAGCTTCGAGGTTAAGTTAAAAAAGTTTCGTGTTTTCAGAAAACTGTTTGTTGAAGAGTTTAAAAATGAGTTAACTGGTAAGGGTACAAAATAAACGACTGTCTAGAAGGGGCTATTGACGATGCTATTTCGCGACATCGCTTGGACTCGCCTGGCTGGTGTTGCCAGAGACTCTCTCGTTGGCTTTCTAAATGTTCTCTTGCTGACCATTCCCACATCGTCTTCAAGAGCAATGATGACGTTTTTGTCAGTGCCAAACTTGAAGTTATCAGCCGTCACTTGTCCGGCATATCGCTTGATCAGGTATGGATCGCGATCACCGCGAAGAATCTTTTTGAGACTCCACGTGATGACGTATGGTCCTGAACTAGTGACAATTGTTTGCTCTCTGGAGTCAATTCCAGTATTAAAGTGGGCGTTAGTAAATGAAAGGGGTTTTCCTGTTTCTCCCTGCATGAATGCAACATGTTCTGGAGAAATTTGAAGACGCTTTGGTCTGGGCTTTGAGTCCTTCGGGAAAGACTTCAAAAATCCGAAGTTTCCAGCATTTTTACCTTCCTTGATTGTCGCATCAATTAAAAGAAGATAGGTCTTGCATGTGGCCAGAATCCATCTACCGTCAGCAGAAACATCTACATGAATGATGGGATCTCCCATTGCGGGAATGTGCGTTTTTGCGTTTATACCGAGGCGATCGTATAGTCGGATGTCGCCCTTATTAGATGCCACTGCAATGTAGCCATTTTCAGTACTTGCAATCGAGCTGTATCCATTGTTAGTACTGTACATCTTCTGCTCTCCTTCTACCACCTTGGATTTATCCAATCGCGGGTCGATCCTAAACAGCCCATTTGCAGCTAAGCCAAGGAAAGTCTGTTCAGCCGTCATTTGTGAAAACTTAGTAGAAGGCCCGAATGATTTTACGTCTCGCCCAATTTCCCATTCGTCAACTACCTTTCCTGTCTCCAAATCCATGCTATACAGCTTTTTCTCATTTTCCGGATCTTGGAGAATTAAAGTTCGGTCTTCCTTATGAAGCATCACATTTCCAGGGGAAAAGTTTTTACCCTGAAGGTTCGAAACGTTGTCAATAGTTGTTGCAAATTCAAGACCATCATTCGGGGTTTGTTTGAAAACACCAACCCTGTCTCCCCGAACAACGTACGATCTATCATTCTTGACTCCCACAGCCAATTGGCTATTCTTTCCTTTTGCGTCAAAGTTTTCATCCTCATCATGTTCCTCATCCTCGTCATAAGCATTATATCTCTTTGTACCAAACTCCTCTTCCTCCTCTTGGTCCTCATCTCCAGATTCCTCTTCTTGCTCTGCTTCTCCCTCCGTATCAATTTCCATTTCATTGAAGGAATCAATGAGATAATCTCTTTCATCAGTAGGAGCCTTTACCCACTTTAGCTTGTTAGCAGACTCCCAAAGTGCCTGCATCAAGCCTTGCTGGAACTCTTCGAGGATTTCAAAGGAGGGAAACCTTAATAGCCATGAAAACGCTCCAGCCTCAGAAAAATAATTGAAAATAAACGATAAATGTTCAAAATTAAAGCATGGGTTCATATCTGATGAGATAGGCTGTCCTAACAATTTTCTTCCGCCCTCCTTCGTATCCACTGCTAACCAATATTCGAAGTCCCCCAAATCAATTACCTTTGCGTCTACATTTCCTGCCTGTTCAATAAAAACGCCAGTTGGTGCATCAAATAAATGTAACGACGCGTTTTGCGTGCAAATCACCTTGCCAGTAACCTCAGGTATTTCGGACTCTTTTTGAGGTCGTTGGGTTGTATCGTCTCCTCCGACTTGTTTAGCAGGAGTTTCAGGTTCAGCAGCCGCTTTTTTGGCCGGCGTTGTCGGTGGAGAAACAAACGTATATTCTTCTTGATCTTCCACCTCCTGGGTACCGACTTCTTGATCAAAATCAAACTCCTCTAAATCATCCTCAGTGCCTGCAAACGGTTGCTGATATTTACGCTCATACTGGCACTTTCTAGCAACAAAATCGAATGTTTCAAACACTCTTGCTTTCACATCTTTAGCACACACGAATTCGAACATATCACCAGGCTCGCCATTTAAATCTTTCCAACAAATGACCACATGGCCCTCCTTCTCCCCATAACAAATCTTTAGAGCCTCATCAATCAAAAACACCCATTCGTCTTCGTTTTCTTCTTCAAGGTCAGCCGCGTCCTCTTCAGTACCCTCCAGATCTGCCTCGCCTTCTTCATACACGCGTTCAATCACTAATTGATACTGGTAATCGACCGTAGTCTTGCGGATCCTTGCAACCGCGTCCTTGAAAATGCATTCATTCACCCCCTTAGGCGAATTCGGTGACCGTTTCAGATACAACTCCCCAGAAGGAATTACTACTAATTCCTCCTTTGGAGCTGAAGACAGGAATTTACGCAAAATGTTCATGTAGCAAGGAGAGGTAGTATTATTATATTTTCTAAGTGTCCATAAGTATATAAACAATCCATCCTCATGACGCCACAGTGACCGGTATCCCGCCGGCGCTCCGAGCCACCGTTTTCTGCCGGGTGGTTGATATGAGTAGTAAAATTTGATGATAAGAGACAGCCGGGCCTGGGATTTTCCAATATAAATTATGTTTCTTAGGAGACTGTTTTTCCAGAATAGGGATTTCAATTGGAGGGTTAGATATGCAGATGGAAATTCAGTCTGTACCAGAGCTTTACGACAGTACCACAATGGCATGAACAAAGAAGACGATCTGGTGAAACCGATTTCGAAAAAGAGACCAAAGAAATGGGACCTTATAGATGATTCAGATGAGAACGGTTCAGCTGCTACTAACAAACCTGATCCTACTGGCATATTTATTAACGATGGTCCGAGCGTCCCTGCCAATTGGAGGAAGATGAAGACCCTTCCGTCATGGAAACGACAAATGTTTGCATTGAGAGAAAAATTCCATCAGAAGGGGGGCTGGAACCCCACCAAAAAGTTATCTAGAGAGGCAATGGATGGAATCCGGTCGATAAAAGCTGCTAACCCTGAATTGAGCTCTGGTGATATCGCTTCGTACTTTAAAGTATCTCCGGAAGCGATTAGACGTATCCTTCGAAGCAAGTGGCGTCCGTCGCCAAATGAGCAAACCAGCATCTCGAAGCGCTGGGAGCGGCGTGGTCAACGGCTAAAGGAACAAAAGGAACAGAACCCTCCTGAAACGCCCGCTAAAACATCAAAGTCTTCAAAGAAGCGTCGGAAGAAGGATATCGGGGACATGTATTTTTAACAACTGGACGGCATTAGTGAAACTATGTCGTCCGGCCACTTTGCATTAGACCTACAATATATCATGATAAATAATGTTAATTCGGATTTGGGATCGCTCTCGTTGAAAGGAGAGAACCTTTGATTGATCGGATTTCTTTTTTGATGTCAGTGGCGACATCTGGACTTTCGGAACTATCTAATTTAATAGCTTTTGTCGAAACCCCTCTGAACCCAAGACCGAGGATCATTGAATTCAATTCCTCCAGGGTTGATTTGACTGTGTCAGTCTCAGCAATTGTGGATTTGGATGAAAGTTCTGACAAATGGTCGTTCAATACTTCATGTTTCTCTCGTTCAAGCTTTTCTTCCGAAAATCTGTCGTCTTTTTCATTGGTCTCTTGTTCATTGGTCTGAGTTTCCGCATCTGTATATTTTTCTCCAGCCAGTGACTGTCTAATTGGTGGATTATAACTAACCATAGACGAAAGCTTAGCATTTAGGGCTCTTAACCCAGAGATTGCAACCGCTGCATAACTCCTCCTGTCCTCCGACAGCTGTAGGAAGAGTGGCTGTATTATAAATTTCGACAATAGTGTGAGAAGTGCAGTTACGCCCCCAAATGCGTACAATACCGCCAAAACGTACTTCAACGAAAGCTCTCTTCGTCGGGCAGGTCGTCTATCTAAAAACTCCCCATTCTCCGGAAATACTATTGGTGGAAGCGGTCCTCCAGAAGACATGTTTGCCTTAGTATGGGCCTATCAGCGAGTAGTAATTGTATTCGTAGAATCGCTGACTTGGACTTAGCCGAGGTATCGTTTCTGGGGGGAGATGGTGCGCGTCGCGCTCTATCCCCCTCTTCGCCTTTTCATGGGTTACCCGGTGTAAGCCCCTACACTGCATTCGGTGAAAGAGATAAGCGTTGGTGAGATAAGGGCGGTTTACGGTATTATGATGGTCGACGCTTTATAGTCATTGGCCTATATTGCAGCCAGACTTCACTGTGGTCTAGTCAGTGGTCTCGTCCTTCGATGGGGCTTTTGTTACCCAAGTTTTGTGTTGTTGTCTATCACGTCGTACTAATGACATGGATTCATTTGTCACGTGATATCTTTTATCTCGTTTGGTATGGTTCGTTTGAGTCACGTGATCTCCGTATTTTTTCCTATAGGATTTGTAAGTTAGTTTAATTTCACTAGGTTGTCTGTTGTGTGTGTTGTGCAGGGGACAAAATATCGGAGTTATGTGTGTATGGAAGTATGCGACGGTTTAGATGTCAATTGATGGGTATATCTTAGGGGGACACTAGCATATATATATATATATATAGCAGACGTACCTTACATATACACAAAGGTCAGGCATGGAAGCTTGGATCGACAACCACAGAACCCAGATAGTCCTACTACTCAATTATAGGAAGCTAGTCACACTATACCGTGGAAACAATATGTGAATAGAAATACAATAAGTGAAAGCGAGGTGAAAAAATGTCGCCTACGATTAATCATCAAGAAGGAACCGGGACACCGACACCGACGGTCGTTCGACCAACGAGCTGGACCAGCCTAGCATTTACTTATCATTGCCATGTCGTCATCAGATTTGTCAGACCTCTCGCCTAGCGAGAAGTACGAAGAGGATGAAGACGAACATATGGATGGAAGCTTTTCAGACGACTCAGAAGAAGAGGTGAAGCGACCCAAGCATAATAGGAGGATGGAAGCGCCACGGGTTCCTACACGATCAGGTGGGAACAGAGCTAGGCGAACAGTTGTATCAGAGGGTAGTGACGAAGACGGCGAAGAAGAGGAAGAGGACGCAAATGAAACAGCAGACATGCCAATGACCACAGAGTTCGAAGAAGAGGAAGATGACGACGATGGAGAATTAGACACCTTTTCAGGAACCGTGTCACGAGATGAAACGCCAGATTTAACAAGGATGACAGCCCGACAACGTGCTCGATACCACGAAATTGAAATCCCCCAGGAAAATCTACTGGAACTACCGGCCGAACCGTCCAAGAAAAAGATCCTGACCGAGGAAGAGCAACAATTAAAGAAGGCCGAGCTGGCGCGTCGGCGAAAGAACCTGTCTGAGCGACGACTAGAAGAAGAAAAGCAGGACACACTGGACAAACTGCTGAAGAAGCGGGCGCCCAGAAGCAGGAAAGCAGATCAAAGCACGGCGGACGACGACGACGGCACGGCGACGTCCGCTGGAGACCCTGGAATCAAAAGGTCACGCCTGCTGCCTCCCCATCCGGCCATGGTGACCTGGACTAGTTCGAAAGACAAATTCACCTATTCGATCTCTCCGGAATGGAGCTCTTTACAAGCAAACATGTAATATAGTAATGCATCGTATTTTATTGTCACCTAAACGGCCACACTCGCTGGAGAGGTCTATTACCAAGACAGCGGGCTTATACTAACTCACGCCGCCTTATTGGCAGCTGTACTACAGATGACCGGGGATCACACTGTCAGGGGAATGAGGCCTGTCATGAACCTGTGTGGACTGTCGCGGTTGTTACCCGGATCGCGCGCCTGGCGCGATTTTCAATTGACTGCCCAGCCATCAGTGCACGACGAACAGACATCACTAGCGAAGGACGGTGAAGTTTCGTAAAAGGACTACAGGGGGACTGTGACTGTTTGTGATTTGGAGAAGCTCTTTTAATTTCGGTTTAAGATTGCTATTTTTTTTCTCGGGAATCAGACGGACTTTAGTACAATTTTACTTTGTTATATCCGGTTCGGCCACTCTTACAAACCACCCGTGTTTGATATTGGTAGACTAGACGTTGCTAAATTACGCAGACAGTGTGAGTTCATTTTTTGTTGACATGCCAAAATTTGAATAATGTCAGCGTCTCCAATACAAGGACAACAGGTTCCCCCTGGCGGAGGAGGCCATCTTCCTCATGGAGGCTCAAACAGTCAGAAACACCCCTCTCAGCTACGGGCCCAGCAGCAGCCTCAGGCTCAACCTCAGCCCCAACCGCATGGAAGCCAGTTGACGCCATACCAACTGAGTCTGATGCGCCAACAACAGCAGCAACAACAACAACAGCAGCAGCAGGCACAACAGCAAAATGCGGCCCAACAACAGCATGGAGCTCATCCGATGCAGGGATCTCCCGCTGCTGGCGGAGGAATGGGCCATCATCCTCCGCAGACACCGCTTGGACCTCCAGGAAGCGCAGGTCTAACGCCGAGTATGCCTCAACAACAGCACAGCCAATTGACTCCTCAACAACAACAGCAGTTACAGGCGCAGTATATCGCGCAGCAGCGTCAGCAGCATCAGGCTTCTCTGCAGCAGAATCCACAGTATGCCCAAATGACTGCCATTCAGCAGCAGCAATTTCTCCAACACCAACGTCAACTAGCTCAACAGCACCAGCTGCAACAACAGCATCCACAGCATCAATTCCCTCACCATCCCCAGCAATTGCAAATGGCAACAGCAGCGGCAGCAGAGTCTCCGTACCGAAAGCCGCCCACACATGGTGCGGCTATAATACGGCTGATGCAGTTTGCTGAGGTGGTGGGGAATGCCGGGGAACAAGGTCTAGATGTGGACTATTGGCGACGGATGAGTAGCGAGTTTTTCTCGGAAAATGGATTGCTGAAGTTTTCGGTGCATAATATGAAGGAGGGCAAACAGTTTGAAATCCCGCTACCAATAATATCCAGGCTTTATTTTACATTTTTCCTATCCGGAGTGAAGCATATACAGTACCACCTGGAGAATCCACGAGAGTATCACACAATGACTAACGGGTATTTTGTTGATTGTAGTCGATCCAACATACAATTTACATTCAATGATGGCACAATTGTGCATGTCAATGCCCCCATCCGGGTCATTTTCAGCCAGGCCATGAAAATCGAATGGATGGAGCAGCATCTTCAAGGACACATGGAATACATTAATAGAGCGGCACTTGCTAATCGTATCCAGCGGAACGATAACAACGAAGACGGTTCTGGCAATTTCTTCCGCCTGGGCCCGAGCGGCATTACCCCATTTGGTGTTACGAGCTCGGTGATGCGATTTCTCGAAATTGCAGAGACCATTGCCCACATGCGTGATTTAATTGTGTATTCGTATTCAGGGACTTCTGGCGGCCCTCTAAAATCCCTCGAAATGTTGGCAAAGGCGCACAGAGAACGTGAATTCAAAAGCCAGCAACAGCAACAGCAACAGCAGCCACAGCCACCTCAACAACCACAGGGGATGCCTCAACAGCAATCACAAACACCTAAAACTGGTCCAGCATCTTCACCGATGATGGGAAACAGTGGCTATCCCAACTCAAACGGCAATACAAAGAATCTCCAGAGCCCAAGACTTAATAACAACAACAAAAGACGACGCCCAAGCACGAAAGATGAGTTTGAAGGCAGTGATGGAAATGCCTCAAATCAAAAAAATGCAAAATTCAAAAAACAGTGACTTTCGCACACCAATCTTGTAATCTAACTAATTTAGATCTATTTATCCTGTCAATTAGTACTGAGTCAGTTTTATTTCTTTGCTATCAATTAGCAGAAAACAGATTGAAAGTACTGTACAAGCTCTATGAATTATCCATACTCTGCTCCCTATGGACAGACACTGATTTCTCTCGACTTTTCAGGGGGAAACAAAGTAGTGGGTTGGGATGATCGGAGTTCGCCCGACGGAGGTTCGTTAGTGATAGTTGCTTCCTTTTTAAACGTTATGGACTATGGAGGAGGATTATGTTAATGGGAAGGGTGAATGTAAAAAAGGAGAAGATGCAGAGTCCATAAGCCGGTCAATGTTTGGAGGCTTCAACGAGGGAGATGATGGTGGCGATCTTCAGGCATTGCCCACAACAGGAATATGCATGACGGGGACGGTTGTTACTAGCGCTGACGCTGACTCTTCCGTTGGAAGTGAATATGATGACTTCCCTAGCTTAGATAATAATTACGAAGAGAATGAGAGTAGGAAAAGTAACGAAGAAGTGTCGACAATGTTGTCAGAGGTTTTGTCGGAAGAGAGGGCATCAATGAACACAGAGACCATAGAGGAGAGCTTTAGCGAAGAGTTTTCTCCGATTGATGATATGGATATGTTTCTCAGCCAGAGAAAACACTATTTCATATTATCAAAAGCGGGGAAACCGATATATTCAATGCATGGCACTGACGAGCTAATTTCAGGGTACATGGGGATTATTCAGACAATTATTTCATATTTTGATGATGAGAACGACAAGGCATTACAACTGAAATCTTTTAAAGCTGGAGGGGCATTATTTGTGGTTAGTATAGAGGACCCATTAATTCTCATCGCCGTTGATAAACTTGGACAATCGGAAAGTCAGTTGCGTTCTCAACTTAACATGCTATATGCTCAGATCTTGTCTACTTTGACTAAGTCGCAGATATCTAGGGTATTTGAGGGCAGATATAACTTTGATCTACGCCAGCTTTTAGGCGGAACAGAAAAATTTCTAAACGCAATGACGAGGGAGATGGAACAGGGTTCACCAAGTGTTCTCTTGGGTGCATTAGAATGTTTAAGGTTACGCAAGCGGGTTAGAGAGAAGATAAACAACGTTCTGATCGAGTGCAGGACATCAAATTTGCTGTACGGTATGATCGTTGCCGATTCACGACTTGTCAGTGTAATTCGACCCCGGCGACATAGCCTTCATCCTCCAGATCTCTACTTGGTATTTTCGATGTTATTCAACGCTAACGTGTTCAAGAATGGTGAAGAGCACTGGGTGCCAATATGTTTACCAAACTTCAACAACACTGGATTCTTGTATGCGTATATCCATTTTTTTGCCCCGAAAACTGCATTAGTTTTGATATCGCCTGATAAGAACGCCTTTTTTGAACTTCAAGGGGCAAAAGTGAAAATCCTAAATGAGATGAAGGAGAAGGAGTTGGTAGATCCGATTCAGCAGTCCATCAAGAAGGGAAGGTTCAAATGTATGGATATCCCCGCTCCATTGATCCGTCATTTTCTGTACAAGTCCAAACAAAATGTTCAATTTGTAATGCCTTCGTTCGAACCGCACTTTTACGAGAAGCATTCTAAACAACGTTTACTGTATTTGTATCATCAACTCCACGGAATAGTCCATACACGCCAGCAATATGCGGGCGGCAACTTGAGAATCTTCCATTCCGTCAGGCAGAACTTGACAGCTTTAGCATGGCTCACACCGTCTTTTGAAATGTACTGTGTTACTGGAGCTACAACCACGAAAGACGCAATATCTCAAACTGTTAGACAGGTGGTTTCTTGGGTCAAACACCAAGAGGAGAGACTCTTTGTGATAGGAGGTGCGGTTTTTTGACCACTGTTATATATTTGTAATGCTATCCTCAATGACTAGTATGGAAGCTATACTCGCGAACCGTGACCCTGAAAGGAATCAAAACCCACGATAGTCTTTTAGTTATCTATGTTTCATTTTATATGAAGGAAGCACTGTTTTCACAACTCGAACGTAGACCCCGTAGTTCTGAGAATCATAGGATGGAAGTTAAAGACTAAAAAAAAGAAAAATTTTTTTTTTTTCAAATATTGCATCTATTTGCCTTTCTTCTTAAATGTTAGTGATTTTATTCCTGCGTTCTTCTTGCCCTTTTTACGAGCCGCTTTTGGTGCATTATCATTTGCTTTATATGGATCAAAGGATCCCTTTTCCTTTTTGTCCTTTTTACTAGCCTTTTTGTCGCTATTACCAGGTTTTTCGAGGATTGAAGATGCCTTTGTATAGTCATATGCTTCAACTGGTTTTTTGTGGTCTGAATCAGCTGCTGGTTCCGTATCAGGCTGTTTGTCAGAATCTTCTAAGGTCACTTCTTTCATTTTGGCGATTTCAGCATCCTTCATCAACCGCAGCTTGCGCCGCTTAGCCTTTCGTTTTTCCTTGGACGTTAACTTGGATGAGTCCATTTCGTCAATATCTTCAAATTCTTGGGACTTGCGCTTATTGGGATTGAGTGGACCAGTCGGTAAAACAACTTCGGCATTTTGTGGGGATGGTTCAAGTGTATCTTCTTTGGACGACTCAGCAGATGCTTCATTGTCTACTACTTCTTCTCCTTCTCTTTCACCTTGCTCATCTCGGTTATTGCCTAGCGGTACAAACCGTTTATTGGCAATAGTCTCAAAATCGTTGGCCGCCTCCTTAACTTCCATGTAGGGCTCAGCCGCCACAGGAGGTAAGGGCACATAGAGGTTGAGCTTGTTCCGCATCACCTCTTTACGAGCGTTCAAAGATTCCGTAGAATCGTCCATGTCAACATCGTCATCAGAAAATTGTTCATCAGCCAGAGTTTCTTCGAAAAAGACAGCTCGTTCTTTGAACAGCTCACCGTAAGCCTTTTCCATCTTCTTATTGTTAAACAGTTCCTTCTGTCGGTTAAAAGCACGTTTGAACTCCCTTTCGTATGAAGCGTAGTTAGCCTCAATCTTTTCAAATCGACTCTCTTCGTTATCATCATCCGCAGCTGTTGCTTCATGAATATCTTCATTGACCAAACCTACCATATTTTCGATCTTTTTCTTTGCCTGTTCAATGACTTTTGCAATGTCTTTTGCACCGGCCCTAATATGAGAAGTCAAGCCATTTGAACTTCCGAGCACACCTGTAACTGTATCTGGCATAGTATAGCACAGGTTAGCCATAAAATGATTAGGCATAACGTACCTAACACTTTCATCATGTTGACGAGCAATACTATCACGCCAGTCATAAAGGTGTTCATACACAATGCTCTGTCCCGGGGTGAAAGCATATCTTGCCAATGAAGAGTTGAAACCCGATTTTTTATCGATATAACCAGGAGTTTCATACCGTTGTTTGGCTACATCACGCGAATCTGACAATACCTTCTCCATCTTATCCTGCTCTAACAGCTCATTTCTAAGAATATCATAAATATACAGCAAAAAGTGTGTATCAGCTCGTGCATATCCAAGCATTGTTTCGGGGATTGGACGAATTCTCCAATCGGCCCTTTGGTATTCTTTCGACGTTCGAAATTTCGCATAGTTCTCCAAAAGGAATGCCAAACTGTGCTTCTTGAGATTCAGGGCCTTTGCAGCGCAGTATGTATCAAAAAGCGACACAACATAAAGACCAAAATCTCGCTGCAGCCAAATTATATCCATAAATGCACCGTGGAACACCTTGATAATCTTTGGATCAGTGAAAACAATATTCAGCGCTTCTAGTTCCTCTCGCAACACCAGAGTATCCACAACCCAATCCTTCTCTCTATTACTAATTTGCATTAAGCACACAAATCCCAAGAACGATCTGTAGTCATGGTGTTCCAGGTCAACGGCAATTTCCTTGGACGTCAGGAGGTCCTCTATCATAGTGTCTAACTTTTCCTGATTATCGACGTAGATCACTGGATTTTCGTCCCATTGCTTGAATTTTATGGGCTCTTTAATCTTCATTGGGGGGTATTTTTGGTTTTCAATTTCATGCTTGTACGGTTGCTTGAAATGAGGACGGTTGATCCTTCGAGAATCGCCATCTTCTTCGTCGTCTTCCCCTCTCTCCAGTCCAGTTGACTTCTCACTCTCGTCCTGAACCATCTGCATGGACTCCTCCAGCGATTCAAGTGCATTCGGTTTCGATGTCAGTAGAGGTTTAAATGGCTCATCAGGGGAGTTGTTGACCTTCCGATTGAACCGTTCTTGAGGCTTTTCTAAATCCTTGGAATGCGTTACCACTCGTTCACTCTTCTGGCCCAACGTTGTTAGGTTTCTATTGTCCTCAGTCATATTTTTGCCGTCTATCTTATGGCTTGCCGACGCTCCTTGTCGCTTAAATTCGTCCAACGCGAGATCAGTCTTTTCAAACAACCCGTCTAGCACACCACTGACCTCTTTCCAATGCTCTTGAAGCTCATCTAAATCGCTGAACTCTTCGAGTTCGTCACCGTAGTCAATTGTCGTCTGGACCATTCGATTAATCAACTGCAGCAGTCGATCTGAACATTTTTCAACCGACTGCGACAATTCTCTGTCCAGTGTTTTGTAGAAAGATATATCCTGGGCTGCTAATTGAGAAGCAGTCCGGATAGTCGAAACCAACGACCCAAATACCGGCTTTGATTTTTCTTCAAAAGCCGACATATCAGTTTCGAGATAGTAACAAGATCCAGGTTTTTATTTTTTTTTTTTTTTGTCCTGGGAACGATAACGCTTTGCGCGCACGCACCGTGGACCCCACGACCCCCGACCTATTACAAGGAATTCTATGTTGAAAGAGTTAAGAATGGAGATTGGTAATTTGATTTATAATGATTTATAGGGTGCTCTTAGAAGATTAGTCGGACAGACGGGAAGAGAATACCATGGAGTTGAAAGAGCCGAAAGGGAAAGTTATTCTATTGTACATGTTCAGGAGTCAAAGTCTTCCAACTGGGCTTCTTGTTCTACGTCTTTGATCATCCGAGTAATCGACTCATGCCGCTTAGCAGCTACATTCTTGGCCAGTCCAGTTTTCATGGTCGATGCGAGTTTGGCGAGCTTGTCAAAATAGTGCCTATATGCAGAGGGGACAGAGGGATTCGAATGATATAGCGGCGTATTGTGCGCACAGGAATATGCCGACGCTCGCATAAACCCAATTGCTCCTATAGCATCGAGTCTATCAGCATCTTGGACACTGTAAGGCATTTTAGGTTAGCATCAAGTCGTTAAGCTTCGAGACTTGTGTATATACATACCAATGGAGTTCGAGGCATGTGTCATGCCATTTGGACCACTCGCCATTCTCGCGTAGCCGTTTTTCTGTACTGTAACTGACGTTGTCGACAATCTTAAGCACCACATCCACCATCTTATCGGCCATGCCATATCGTCTCATAGAAGTTTTTATTTCATCTCGAATGTTATCCTCGTCTCCAGAGGCATACTTGTGATCGCAAAGATCATGAAACAGCGCAGCTAGCTCCACAACTAAAGGATTCACCGGATATGACCTGCTGATAAGGTTTTCGGCAATCCTCACAGCCATGCGACGGACCCGGAAAACATGCAAGTGGTCGTGAGACACGTCGTATTGCGACATACGTTGTCTGACAAGCTCTTCGGCGTACAATATCAGCAGTCGTTTGTTCTGGTCTGCCATTGTGGTGGTAGTTTCGTCTTATGCACACGCAGCATATTTTTGTTTTTTTTTTCACCCAAGTCGGCGATATCAACGCCGCTTTCTTTTCAACTCCCCCTCCCCTCCAGTTAGGTTTATGTAACGGTACACAGGGACCGTTACAATGAATTCGGGTGTTTTAGTATAGAGAGCAACGTCCGCTATGAAGACTGTTGGTCACTTTTCAGGGGGGATTGGCTTCGGAATGAACCCCGGAATTCCGACTACACTACTTCGATAAATACTCAATTAGAAACAAAATAAATAAATTACTACACGTTGCAAACAAATCAACGCTCGCCTTCGCTGCTCGATCCCTCGCTGGCTTCACTGCTTTCACTGCCGCCAGCCAAGATTTCGTCACTGTCATCATCTGGAACACCTAAAACTCCCCATCTGATTCTAGTCACTTGATGCAGGCGTTCCAGGATAGAGTCAATTGGAGAAAAGAGGCCGAACTCCCTGCGTTCTCCGTCGTATGAATGAAGCATTCCTACTGCACCCAGACAATGACCGTTGGAACTCCCTGTCGTGGTAGTTGAGTCACGATCTGACACGGTTCTGACCGTACTGTCATCCGAAGGACCGATGATGGCATCTTCGCTCTTTTGCAGGATCCATGCGCCAGAATCACCACCAGAGGCAAACATCGAATCGGAAGCTACTGCAAAATCACTTGACTGCAGTCGACCAGATGCCCAGTATACAATTCGCAGACCATTGATGCGACCTCGGGTGTATCTAGTCGTGCTACCATATTTGAACACCTTCATTCCAGGGCTGAGCTTCTTAACTACCCGTTTGACATGAAGATTACCGAACATGAGCGCTGGGTCGTATTCCGAAAAGCTGACATCATCACCAAGGAAGTTGCGGCATTTCAGTCCATCGCTGCACTTGATGATGGCCAAGTCGGAAAGAGAACCATTCACAACCTGCCTCTCTGCCCAGGCCACGGCACCTAATCGAGATTTTGGTTGATTCTGTTGTGTGTCTTTGGAAAGTGGATAGTTTTCATCAATATCGCGGATTGCCTCTTGATAGCCATTTCGCTCTTCCGTGTTGATTTGATACTTATCTCGCTCTTGCACGAGAGCTTTTCTGTAGAGGCTAATCAATATTGGAGACGGCGTACAAATGAGAGGTTTGCCCAGCCCACCAGATTCTGTTAGACATGTATGTGCACAAGTGAGCGCAAAGGTGGACTTTCCATAAAGAGAATAAAGATTATGAGATGGGTCAATTTTTGGATATACGTATCCACCCAGTGTGCCACTAAGATTAATTGCATCTTCAGTTGCAAGCGACATGGCCATGGGAGGCGCATTAGGGTCAGTTGGAGTTCTAAAAGGCGCCTTGAACTTGGCCGAACAAGCCCGGATATAGTTCCTTTGACAGTAAATATGGATATCGGGTGCAAAATCATAAAGCGTAGAAACCATATTGTAATGATTGATATCGGGATTAGGGAAGCCAAATGACAAAGTTAGCACAGAAAACTCTGGCGAAAGCCCTCGTAAAATCGGAGCAATGAATGCACCTTCTTGCTCTGCTATCATTGGATCTTCACTCTGCGCAATTGTATCCATCAATTCCGCAAGGTTGGGCTGACTGGGCTGTTCCGGCACTGAGCCAATTGAAAAATTAACTGGATGGGGAACAGTACCACAGGTGCTTGGCACCAACTTCAGCTTAACACCCAACTCGTATAATGAGCGTAAAATATACATTCGAATAGACTGATGTTGTTGAGTGTTCAACAAGTTATCCACAAAATGCAAAACCACCTTCAACGACTTTCTCAGAAACGGCTCGTTCTCTAGTGCAATATCCCCAGTGTTAACTGAAGCCATAACTGGAGCTTGCACAGAGGTCTTTATAGCTTGGTTGATATTCGCGGCAGCCTTGCTAACGGTTAGTTCCCCCGCAACTGTTTGATTGAGTAAAGATAGCAGCTCTTCCCCTAATCTCTTCAGCTCGTCTCCCACAGATAAGGACATATGCGGCATACTGTGCCGAGGCGAATTCGATGCACTTGGCGATAATAACGGCGAAGAAAGTGCTGAAAATAACTCATTGGATACATCTGGAATGTTGGCATGGAATGACGACCCGTAATTCCGTTGAGATGATCGAAGATTAGTCCGGGAAGATGACTGTGATACTGCTGCGTTTTCCTCTGGCTCTGACAGTTGGGGTATATCTTCTAGATCAACCACTGTCATGGGTTTACCCGATGCAACAGAGCTCTCAGACGTATTCGCCTGCTCAGTTTCTGGGGCGGCATAGCTCTTGGCTGAAGCAGAGTCAACCGTAGTAAACGTATTCATAGTAGACGCATCACGGGAAAACAGGGAGGACTGATATGAGCTTGTGGATGAACTTTCGGAATAAGCTGAGGCATTGGATGGCCTCACTGAAGGCTCACCTTCTTTGCTTCGTAATGGCTCAGCAGTGCCAAAATCAAGTTCTTGGTTCTCCAGCTCTTCAGCCGGCCCCTCTGCTCCCTCATCCCCTGGGCCCTTCCAAAAGGTCTTGTATGGGTTTGGCATAACAAAGTAAACCTCTAGTTAAACTAAATTAAAGGTGAACGGCACTACAAGCCTGAAATGTTTTTTGTCCGCAATCCCCTTCGTACGGCACTAACTCCCGTCTCCAGACCACGATACTCCGAAGATCAAACATTCGCGTAAACGCGTTCGAGCAAGACGTATAGAAAAAGTCATCAGTGTTCAGCCATGTATATCGTAAGGATTTTTATATGAATAAAATAGTGAAAGAGGGAATTTGTCATCAATTAATTACATATAGTGATAGGGGCAAAACAAAGCAATACATTTACCAACCACCTGTAAACCCAATTGAAGCCCTGGGCCAAACTCGCTTGTACAGAGCCATAGCCACAGTTTCTTGAGAGGTGATCTTACCGTCAAATGTAGCCTTAAAGTAACCATGGGTACCAAGACCCTCCTTGATATAACCAGATCTACCGTTGTTGGTGAACAAAGGTACTTCCTTGAAGTGGTCGATATCCTCACGGTTGAAGAACATATATCTGATAGTGATGAGTCTTTTGTGGATTTTAAACGGATGACCGGTGAGAATAGCGCGCTTGGCCAAAATTCTCTTAAAGTTAGCGTCCATTACGGAGCCCGATCCAACTAGTTCCATCTTATCCTGGGTTTGTTTGAAATATGTAACTGGAACATTTCCAAACATTAGTGGAGCAAGGACTGTTGCCGTAGATGCTCGTCCTGGTTGCAAGAATCTTTCAAACTTATACACATCGTTGGGTGCATTGTTTCCCATTTGTGAAAATAGCGGGCGAACGACCAATCGTCGAGGTCCGCATTGCATGATTAGCGGCTCCTTGGACTTGATCGGCTGATTGTACTCGGTATTTGGCAAAATGCTCAAATTTAGGACTGACAATAAGTGTTCATGGTGTAACAAGCCATACACCACGAGAGGTCGACCAGGAGCAACAGCCTGGAGAATATGGGCAGGTGCACGAATATACAGACGAATAAGAGCACCAGCCTGAACTTGAGCCTCCGTAATAGCTTCTTTTAAGACTCGGTTTCGAGTTGCTTTGAAATTGGAAACTCTAGCCAATCTTCGCCATTCTTCAGGTGCTTTGTCGTCAATATCATCGTAATGCCATGTAGCCGCACGAAGGTTCTTCAACCCATGGTATCTTCGTAGTCTCTCCTTGCCGCTCTCATTTGGATGCAGTTCGATTTCGTCCGGGAACTCAAGATCGTCCCTAGCCCGCTCTCTAAATTCGCGTAGCTGTCGAGCTTCTTCCTCCTCAGAAAGATCATTAAACATTTCACTTCGTCCATCATCACCCATTTCAGTCGCGGTCTCCGAAAACGTAACCCGTTTAGATTGCCCAAAATCGCCTTCACCATTAACGTCCATTTCCTCATCCTCATCCTCCTCCTCTAGCTCTTCGTCACTGTTTACCAAATCCTCATCATCTACTATCCAACTAGCTTGATATTCAGACATTCCTTTCGGCAGTTTTCTCTTTCTATCACGGGGGTCCACTAGTTCATTATCAGCTGTGTCCGTATTGAAAACGGCACCTCTAGTAGAGCCATCATCACTCATCATATCTTCATCATCTTCCTCGTTGGCTGGCGGCTCTGGTCCAAGCTCATCAAGGCTTTCCTGGTTTTCAGTAGGCCGAACAATGCAACTATCATCATTTGAAGTATCCATAGAATTTGGATTCTTCTTCACAGTTGGAGCAACTTCAATATGATCAATCTGGTAATCATCAAATCCTGGAATATGCACTAATCTATCAGGGCTAAACCCACGTCCCCTGACAACACCTTCAACAACCAAAGTCTGGGTTTGCTCATTGAATTCGACATGGTCGCCAAACAAGTAAGCTCTATTATCTCTCCATGACACACCCTGAGGGAATTTTTGGCATAGGAACCGTGCAACATTTAAAGCTTCTGAGTTTGCCTCAACAGAGAAAATCTTCTCTGTAGCAGGGAAGAAATGTTTAAAGAAGCTGAGCAATGATCCGCGAATATCATTTTGATGTTTGACACCAGAAATTTGATTCAAATGACTGATAACTGGAATGCAATTGGAAACACCTTGAGATTCAATTGTCCTAATCAAAAGCTCACCAAATTCGTCGACTTCGGTAGTAGGAGAGAGAGCAAAGATAACGAAATCAGCTACTTTGGCTGCGTCCAAAATTGCCATGAAATTTTTAGGCGGAATGATATACTTTAGCTTTTGCTTAAACCGATCCACAGATACATCCAGTACGCCAGGATTTGGAATAGCTGCTTCTACATCCACACTCTTATTGATCGCACTGATAATTGGCACGGGATCACAGTCGTCTGTCAACGGGACAAGAGCTACAATCTTCGGTGCCCCATTACGACCATCAAACAACTTTCTGTTTTCCAGTACTTCAGTAACTTTATTACTCTTTAGTTGGTTGGCCGTATTTTTTCTGTTCATCTTGGCTTGCTTGTTTCCTGCCTTCATTTTTTGTCCGACCTTTGCTTTCTTCACCTTCTCTCCTGTGTCTTTCTCAATTTTACCCTTATTTCGCACCTTCAATGCGTTTTTAGTTGCATGCCTGCTCTTGAAAGGTTTATGGCCCTTTTTCAATGTGGCTCTATGAGATCCTGCCATTGCACAGTATTACGTTCGGTTCTCTTGATTAGATAGATAGGTAAACCGGTAGGGAATTTTTTTTCCCGTCCAAGTCACGTGCTTTTTTTTTTTTTTTTTTTTTTTTTTTTTTTTAGGGGCACCCACTACGGGAAATTGAAAGAGTAAAGAACAGTAGTATGATCGTAAAGAGAAGAGAGAAATACTTTGATCATATCCTTAGATAGCTAAGAGTCGACCAATGGCCTTTCCAACTAACGCACGGACATCTGAACCAGCATACAGTGGACTTGTGAATTGGAGTTATTTGCCATTAACTATATAATACCAATCAATCTGAACTCAATTGATATAAACGATCTAAGTTTAAAGCCCTTTAATCATACATTAAGTATTGAAACCGGGATTCTTCGCTGAGAGAAGTCTGTATCTAAGCAATTAAGTTGCTATGGCAACGTGCTGGGAGAGTGAAACGTTGAAACTTTTAGGGCAAAGCCCTAATTGGGAGCGACACAAAAATGTGACTGCCAATGGATTCGTAAATTCCTAATTGGGACAACCTTTGGCTGGTTGGGAGAGGTACACTAAAATTTCGTGAATCTACGCTACCGACCTTCATCAAACCTCGACGACACATACAACAAGTTCAATATGGCTCACGAAAACGTTTGGTTCTCCCACCCAAGAAGATACGGAAAGGGCTCCCGTGCTTGGTACGTTAATTTTCACCAGTTTGTTGGATGCGATAGAAATACTAACGAGAACTAGCCGAATCACCGGCTCTAGAAACGCTGTCATTAGAAAGTACGGCTTGAACATCTGCAGACAGTCCTTCAGAGAGAAGGCCGCTGACATTGGTTTCCACAAGTACCGATAAACGCCTCGCTATATTGTAGCCTATGATTAAAAAATGATTGTCTAATTATCACACCGTTCACTTCGGGGCTATTGTTACCCCAGCAGGTCCGTCCGTCCGTCAGATTGGTCGAGAATTTTCTTTGGTTAATTTATCTTCTTTCTATTAAGTCAGTGAGGAAGGATGTAGAGTTCCGTCAGATTATACATATCGAGACGGTTTGTAGATGTTCGCAACAGAAGGGTTGTGGGTTTAGTTTAGCTTGTCACGTATATGCTACTCGTACTTTTTATGTAGTTTTGAATATTTCACTTAATGTTGATAGGAGAGCTTCTTGATCCGGGGAGTGTTTGTCTGCTGCTTCTTTTGGCTCGAAGAAGCGTAAAGTTTGAACGTCTTTGTTGAAAGTTTCTTCATTTGGTAATGTGGCATTCGATTCTTCGTACAACTGGCTGAAAATTGACAAGATCTCGTCTTTGGAGAACTCCAAATCGTTGGCGGCTTTATTTGCTTGGTTTTCCAGCAAAGCGGGAGTCCCTGGTCGATAGAGATGATTCCAGAAATCGCTATTATCCTTGTCTATTCGATTATCCGATTTTGGAGTTGGTAAGGTGTCATCTGCCTGCTTAGTAGCCGCGTTGATGGTCCCTGTATTATTCAATCCAAGCTTTTGGGCAAACGAACCAACTAAACGCCAGATTGATCCATGTTGTTCGCTGTGAGGACGCTTGAGAAGCAGATTAACCAGCCTCAATGCGAGATTAAGGTCGTCAGAACAAATTTCAGAGTATTTATGAGGTTCAGTCCTCGTAGCTGAGTAGAGAACATCCAATGAAGCCACTAAGAAATGGTTATACTGAATTTCGCATGAAAAGTAAAGACCTGTGTTGAAGTACAGCCGTGCTAATTCGCGGATGCATTGTCGTGCAGCATTCACGGCTTGGGGAGGATATGAAGGCATTTTGGTGCAACTGTATAGATGCAACAACATCAAGTTGGATTTAAGATAAAGGATTGATTTCAATTTTCGAGAAAAGTGAGGAGGCGCTTGACTCTTCTCATCTAACTTAAGCTCGGGTGGTAGAGACTCTTGCCAGTTCTTCAGCATTGCTTCGAATTTCTCGACAGACTGAATGTTGTGGGTGCCAGTTGAAAATTGGCCGGCAATTTGAGAATAATAAATCATGTAGTTGAGATGCATGGCTCGGTATAGATCATTTTCAGAGGCATATGGTTGAGTGGTCACGACGTAATAATTTGGCATCTTTTGATCAATGTCCTCTTCATGCAAGATGCACGGTCGCTTCGTGTAGACAGCCAACCGGCGATCCATACAGTACAGACACCAAAAAATCAATCGGTAGTATTCTCGTTCCAGCTGGGATAGATTTTTTTGAGCCTCCAAGTCATCATATTTATGCAGACCCATTTCTAAGGCAATCACTGCAGCAAATCCCACCGTGCGATATGGGACCGAGCCCATATCTCGATGAAATTGATACTGGTGAATTAGAAGAAGACTTATCAGCAACCGTAATGACGCTTCACCCATCATGACCTGTGGCATAATTTGTTGCGAAGCTTCTTCAAAGAGCTGCTTCCCACTCGCCTGGCACGAGTTCGAGATCACAGCACCATTGGCCAACACGAGCTTAACAATCGGTACAAAATTCCCGTCGTCGGGAACTTTTCCACTTACATTAAATCCTGCCCATAATTCATCGTACTTTTGTACCAATTCACCCTCGTGAAACATTGGGTACATACAGTTCACTTCAGCGTCATAAACTTCGACTATCCTCTTTGCATCTTGATATGCGATTCCAAATAATTGCTTCTCGTGCTCATTAGACTTGACTTGCTCTTGAGGTTCTTCCTCTGGCGTTGATATCTTGACTGGTATAGTCTCCTCGGAAGGCTTATTGCTACTGCTCTCCTTTCGCCGTCGTTTTCGCGTTCCTGGCTCGGCCGGGTACACGCAATCCAAGCGCAGGTGTCTACACCGCTGACAGGGTTGCAGCCCATTACACTGTCCTCCAGTTAACTTTCTTCAATAACACTAACCATAATAGCACCAGACTATCTTACCTTGATCTTTCGTCTCTTGCATTCGAAACTAGCCTCCTGTTAGTCCATAACTTTGCTCTTGAAGGATCCCAGCCACGGAAATAACTAGCAGATTCACAAAGACTCTATTCCGCATTTTCATCCAACGGATCATACTACGGCCTTGAGCCCCTCTTATTCCGCGGGAGAAGGGCTGGGGTTATATTTCTCCGCAGCTGGCAACAGTTAAAATACTCACCAGGCACAACTGACATATTTGTCCCGCTTCTGACGGACGGTACGAGTTTCTGACTCAGTGGACATTACTGTGGTACATCCAGAAAATCCAGCGGGAATATAAATCTAAGCGCCCACACCTTTAATCCCCACGCACGCATTAACCAGGATCTGCATGGCATCTGCTTCCGAATTCACTCCGCACGAAACCGGCCCGGCATAAGTTTTCGCCACCCCCACGAGAACCAACCAGTCAAAATCAAGCAATATACAACCCAAGCAGTTTAATAGGGAGTCGACAGGTTCGATATAATGTTCAAACGGAATGGAGTATGTAGGAGTTTTTCAGAAATCTGTTACTTTCTGCAGGAAAACTTATTGTGTAATTTGGGATCGCGGCTATCTAACCGAAGACCTATTACGTCCCAATGCAAGATACAGCAAGGGATTTTTGATAACCCAGGAGCTTCAATTGGGGACATTTGAAAAATCATTGAATAGAAACTAATATATACACTTTTTGCACTAAACTGGAGGGAGAATCTTACCGGTGACCTCGCCGAAGCCGACACATCCCTCGTCGGATTTAGCCACCGCTCTCATGGTGATGGTGTCACCATCCTCGATGAAGGTTCGTTCCGAGTTACCGACCTTGAATTTCTCCTTCCCGCCCTTGGATTTTTCAAGCATGGATCCGAAAGAGCTGCTGTCATCACCAGATATAGTACCAGAGGCAATCAGGTCACCAGTGGACAAGTTGCAGCCGGTAACTGTGTGGTGAGCAATCATTTGTGGGAAAGAGAAAAGCATTTTATTCGAAGTGCCAGAAGAGAGGACCTCGGAATCGCCTTCCTTGGTCTTCAACTCCACCTCCAAATCAATGTTGAAAACAGATTCCGTGTCCTTTTCCTGCAAGTATGGAAGAACCTTCTTGTCGGCAGGACGAGACAATGGAGCAGCTTTGAATGGCTTGAGAGCATCATGTAGAACCACCCAAGGTGAAATAGAAGTACCGAAATTCTTTGCGGTAAATGGACCCAATGGAACATATTCCCAGGCCTGAATATCTCTTGCACTCCAATCGTTCATCAAGACATAACCAAAAATGTGCTTTTCAGCCTCATTGACATCGACACGCTGGCCTAGTTTGTTTGGTGTACAGACGAAAGCAGCCATTTCCAATTCGTAATCGAGACGCTTGCAAGGAGCAAACGATGGTTCCTTGACAGCTGGGTTCTCCAAAATCTGGCCACATGGTCTATGCAAGTCAGTACCAGATGGCACAACCGAGCTGGCACGGCCGTGGTATCCGACAGGTAGATGGTAATAGTTTGGCTGCAGAGCATTTTCAGGTCCACGGAACAAAACACCGCAGTTGTACGCATGGTTCAGTCCGACGTAGAAATCAGTGTAATCACCAATTTTCATTGGCAAATGGTTCTCGACATTTTCAATCGCCACCACAGCTTTCTGCTGTGCCTCCTGATTGTTCTCCAAGACGTCGGCGTATTTGCCCCCCTTGGTAAAGACTTCCTGAAGATACTCGCGAACTTGGCGATGTACTTGCTGGCCCAGAGCTGCAAAAGAATTCAACGTAGGTTCACTAAACACATTGGTTTCCTTGAGTCCCAATGGAGCAAAGCCACCAAGTGCACTGAATTGCTTCAAATCTAGGACGTGGTTGCCAATAGCCACGCCTGCTCTCTTCTGAGAGTCTCCCTTTGTCGAAATAATACCGAATGGCAAGTTTCTAAGGGAAAAATGGCTACCAGCGGGGATCTTTAACCAAGAAGACGACATTGTGTCAAGTTTTGTACTGCGGTTTCCTCCACGTCTATGATTATATACCAACAGAGCGGAATTACGCCTTCCGCTTCCGGCTATGGACGGAAGGGCAAAACCCCACCTAGCCTCCCAAACTAATTCTTTCCGTCTTTTTTTTTTTTTTTTTTTTTTTTTTTTTATGACCATTGTAATTGCACAAGTGTCAATTCTGTTTAGATGACAAGTTTTCGGCTCTCCATGAAGCTCACATTTCGCTGCGAGATTTCCGCCTTTCGTTGACACCGGTAAACGGAAGCGATGGCGGGGTAAAAATGTCGGTGTCGGCGCACCGTCTGTTGGAGATCGTTACCAGTTCAAGGGTTTCAGGTCGGTCACCCCGCAGTTGATTCTGGGGTATAAATTCAAGGGGAGTGGAATTAATTTTTTGCCTTAAATTTGGCATAAATAAATAAAAAAGAATGGGTATTTCGTTGAAGGGAAAGTGTGCATTGGTCACCGGAGGCTCTGCTGGTCTCGGAGCTGCCATTGTTCAAAAGTTGGCCAGTGAAGGCTGCCATGTCGCTATTAATTACTCTAATTCCAAGGACAGGGCCGTCGAATTGGCCAAAAAGGTTGCATCTGAGCATGGTGTCAATGCTATCCATTTGCAAGCTAATGTTGCTGAGGCAGGCGCTTGCAAGAACTTGGTCAAGGATACTGTCGAGAAGCTCGGTGGTCTAGATGTCGTCGTTTCCAATGCTGGTTGGACCCGAGCTGTCGAGTTTGGTGATATTGACGCACTAACCGAGGAAGATTTTGACAAGTGTTATGCAATGAACGTGAAATCTCATTTCCATCTCTTCCGCGAGGCCAAGCCCCACTTTGAGAAGAATGACGATGGTGGTGCTTTCTTGATCACTGCTTCCGCTGCCGGTTTGAAACCAAGTGGTTCTAGCATGCCATACTCACTCACAAAGGCATGCTCTATTCATCTCGTGAAGTGCTTGGCCAAGACTCAGGGTCCAAAGTGCAGAGTCAATGCCATCTGCCCCGGCCTGCTTCTCACTGAGTGGGGCAATAGCTTTGGTCCAGAGAAGATTAAGAAGATGGAGAATTTGGCCCCATTGAAGCACACTTCCTACATTGACGACAGCGCAGACGTATTTATCGCTACTGCCAAAAACACCAGTCAAACAGGTTCTATCATCTCTGTCGATTCAGGTCTATCTGTAGTTTAAAAGCTATTTTTATAGAGTCAGCAACAATAATAAAAAATCATGTCCTACAATTGCATCAACCCATTTACTCTTAATATTTGTCGATTTCAAGCTTGTTTTATTAATTGTCTGCTCTGTACAGAAGGTGAAAAGTACCAATTTCAAAGATCGCAGCTGAAGACACCGAATAGAAAATACCCCCACATCAACGGAACAAGCCTAGTCGTGTATCCAAAGCACGGAACTAAAGAGATCAGTTTGATTTTTCCGACGACCAGAGTGCGGAAGTATAATTCCGCCATCAGATTTTGCCGGTAGGGGACCAGTTTGTCGGCAATATTATTGAACTGGGGTTAGAACGAGCGGATTTAGAGCGGAATAGAACAGTATCTGAATCAGAGTGTTCCGCCAGGTGGTGAACGAGTTCCGTCATGTGGGGTATTGCGATATAAATATCGTACACATCGTCCTACCAAGGTACTTGACAAGCGCAGAGGAAAATGATTGCAGACGGAGTTAAGTTCGTAGTTGAGAACCCGGTTATATCATTGGTGTTATCACCAGTAGTTGCATTGATTGGTTATGTTATCTTCAATGAATTCGTTCGACACAATGCAAAGATACCTGGGTTTGCCGGTCCTTCAGGATGGATTTTGCTAGGCAATATTCCAGACATTCGAGTGAACGCGGCTGAAAAATACAGACAATGGTCCAAACAATTTGGCGAGCTTTTCCAGATTCAGCTTGGTAACATTCCCATTTTGGTGGTCAACAGTGCTGAGTATGCAAGCAAGGTGTTCATTTCCAATTCCCATGCAACTATTTCCAGACCAATGTTTTACACTTTCCACAAGGTCGTTTCTTCTACCGCTGGCTTCACCATTGGCACATCGCCATACGACGAGTCTTTGAAGCGAAGAAGAAAGGCTGCTGCTTCTGCCCTTAATCGTCCTCAAGTTCAGAGCTACATCCCACACATTGATCTCGAGACCAAGGAGTTCGTCAAGGATGCTTTTGAAATTGGTGAGCATGGTGAAAAGGCAGTCAACCCAATCAAGATGATCCAACGCCTCAGTTTGAATTTGAGTTTGACTCTTAATTGGGGCACTCGATTGGACAGTGTTAATGATCCGTTATTTGAGGAGATTACCGAGGTTGAAGACTATGTGTCCAAGTTCCGCAGTACCACTGGCAACATGCAAGATTATGTTCCATTGCTTCGTTTGAACCCGTTCAACGGCCACAATAAGCTTGCCGCTGAAATGCGAGCCCGACGTGATGTATATTTGACCAGAATGAACAAAGAACTGGACGAACGCATTGCAAAGAAGACTTACAAACCTTGCATTCAGGCTAATGTTCTTCTGGACCCAGAGGCTAAGCTCAATGCCACTGAGTTAATGTCCATCAGTTTGACCATGGTTTCCGGAGGTTTGGACACTATTACCACTTTGGTCTTGTGGGCCCTACCTCTGCTTGCCACTAGACCAGATATCCAAGAAAAGGCCTATAACGCAATCCGAGAGCACTTCTCGAAGGAAGAGGTGTTGTGCGATCCAATCGAGGACCAAAAATGCACCTATGTTCAGGCTTTGGTCAGAGAGTTTTTGCGTGTCTACACACCACTGCGTTTGGCCCTTCCAAAGACAGCTCAAGAAGACTTTGTCGTTGATGGAAAGCGCATCCCTAAGGGCACTACTTTGTTCCTCAACTCATGGGCTTGCAACAACGATCCTAAGGTGTTCAAGAACCCCGAGGAATTTAACCCAGATCGATTTGTTGAGAAGATGAGCACTCCAGTATACACTTATGGCTTCGGCTCTCGAATGTGCGCTGGATACATGCTGGGTAACAGAGAGCTTTACCTTCTCTTCATGAGAATCATTTCTGCATTTGAAATCGTCAAGGCACACGACGTTGATGTCAATCCAATCACCGGATGCTCGGATCCAAAATCTCTCGTCTCCATGCCTCACGATTACAAGGTTTATTTCAAGCCACGAAATAAGGACATCCTTGCTGAAGCCCTGAAGAACCACGTCCCAGTTGCCTCTGGCTCTGGCTAGTTTTAGTCAAATAAACTCTACGCGCGGCAGCACCAATAAAAATATTAGCCACATGTTGACAAAAAGCCATATATCCTTAACTCGTTCGAGGAACAGTAGCCACTTGTTCCGACGTTCCTACTCCCCGTAGACCACTGACAACCCCGGCCTCACCCCATACTTCGACTGCAGAAACGAAAAGCTGTCTTGCTTTCTACTTTAAAAAGTGAATCAAACTCTCGCAAAAGAAATTAGAAAAAAAATATGCTTTTGATTCCGAAAGCGGAAAAATGGTTTCATGTCACTAATTGCAGCCTATCGAGATTGATCATCCCAAGTCTCTCGGACCCACCACTTAACTCGGTCATGTCCTCGCCACCGCCAGAACGCAAGAAGCGACCGAGAGCACCGGTAGCGTGCCAGAGATGCAAGTCACGGAAGCAAAGGGTGAGTCTAGAAAAGTTTCGGTGTGGACGGCTGCTAATAATCTGTTAGTGTGATGGAGATGTGCCCAAGTGCGGGAATTGTCAAAAGGCAAATGCAGAATGCACATTTGATAGAGAATTTCGTCGAGGGGGTCATGATCCGAGTGTGGCAAAGTATATTGAAAGCCTGGAGAATCAGGTAGCGTCGCTTAAAGAGTCGCTGAAGCAGCAGCAAGGCAGCACCGAGTTCCCGGATATCGCAGGGTTGCTTCCCGGGGTTGATAAGTATTATATCGGATCCACATCTGGCGTCTCCATCGTTCAGGCGATCCATGACAGTATGACTGTGGACATTTCAAAAGATGAGCTTTATCTTACTCCACCTGGCGGGCCCCAGGCTAACGCACCGACTCCGTGTGAGACGGATGTTAAAGAAACCGATGCTTCATTGGTGGCCTTTTATTTTCGAAAGTGCCATAGCAGATACCCTGTATTACACCGTCACCACTTTAGTGAGATTCTCAAGAAAAAGGAGGAGGATCTGAGTTACTGGGATGGGTTTTTGAAGAACGTTGTTTTGGCCATTGGTGCCAGATACAGAGAGCTTATGGAGAAGAGGACAACTAGAGATCCAAATGTTTTTTACCAGCGCGCTCGGGCTTATTTATCCAAGGCTAGGTTTGGCAATCTTCAATATGCCCAGGCCTGCATGCTCTGTGCTCTGTACACTCACCGAGCAAAGACACATAGCTCCGGTCCCACAGTGTGGCATCTGACTGGGATGGCAATGCGCAGTGCGGTGAAGGTGGGTTTGCACAGAAAGCAAAAAGTAGATCGAGAGCAGAATGCCTATGACATGGAATTCCAGAAGCGGCTATTTTGGTCAATTTATTTACTTGATAGGTTGCTAGGGCATGTGCTAGGACGGCCGTTTTCAATCCCAGAGCATGACATTGACGTCCAGTTACCGGTTGATGCCGACTCTGACTGTTCAGATATGGACAAGCTACATAACCTTCGAATGGCGCAGAAGCAGGGCCAGGACTTTGACCAAGGGGGCGGGCTAACTACACTGACGTCTGTAATACACATGTGTAAGCTGCGTCGAATTGAGAGCGAAATACAAGCAGCGGTCTATGCAGTCAATCCCTCGCCGTTCGCAATGCCAGATGTAGAGCGTCCGCTGTCACAGCAGCTTGAAGATTGGCTAGCAGCCCTGCCGTCGCGACAAGAGCTGGAACAGTTTACGCGCCACGATGAGGGTTATGACTACTTCTTATTATCATACTATCGCGCTAGACGGTTGCTTTTGGCTCCAAGGTTTAACGAATTGAACTCGTTTGAAGCTTCAACGTCTCCCATTTTCCATGAGTACGTCCGCATATCCGGTGGTATTTGTCAAGCATACAAGGCGTTATATGACGCTTCTCTATTGACTTTTAGTCCCGTGGCTCTGCAGACTGTCTTCATTTCTGGCTTGAGTCTGGCATACTGCACTTGGATTGATAAGGAAGCCGCTGGCTCCAACGCTGCAGCGGGCATCTCGGCCTGTCTGGAAATCTTGTCCGTGTTAGCTGAGCGATGGGCAAATGCTCAAAAATATCGAAACATGTTCAAAGACTTGGTCGACTATTTGTTTGACGACGATTCGGGTTCCGTATCTAAGTCTGCCCCTGACCCGAACATCTTTAGAACACTTCCTGCCGACTGGTGCATAAACATAAGCCCTATGGACTTTTCTCTGTGGGACATATCCGGTGTACGCTATAGTGCCTATTAATCGAGGTTTGCATAATGAACATTATTTAGACTCTCTCTGGTTCGGTGACAAATTTTAGTGTATAGACGTATATTAACTGTTCTTGCTGTTAATAATGTCCATGAAGAATGGAAGGATCGAACATAGTTCGACAAATATATCGTCGTCACCCCCTAACACTCGACCACCTACCAACCATGCCGCAATAATCATAACACCTATGAGATCTCCTTGCCGCCAAGTACCCTGACGGTATTAGCCTCTACAGCCAGTTCCGGGCGGAATATTGCCCACAGCGAACAAGTGCGGAATTCGAGGGGCTGCTTCGCGGAACATTGGGTACCCCGCAAAAGCGCGCGGCTGACGACCACTTTTCCGTGTATAGCCGTCGCTGGCCATACTATATAAGGGTCGAGTAGTACTGGCTTATAAAGTCCAAACAAAACATGGTTGCAACGAAATTTGACACTCCAGATCCATACAAGTACGGGATTGGCTTTGACTCGTACCAACAGTAAGTGGGGCTACCAAAAGAGGCATAGGAAGTTGCTAATCAACGTCATCTAGCACTGAGGCCATCAAGGGAGCCATCCCAATTGGCCAGAACAGCCCGCAGAAGGCGCCTATGGGCCTTTATGCTGAAAAGCTTTCTGGTACTGCATTTACGGCGCCTCGAGCCGAAAACAAGCAGACTTGGTTTTACAGAATCGTCCCATCGGCAGCACACACTTCCTTCAAGCCAATGAAGATTGACGAGAGCTATGACTGCTCCAAGCTGAACCACATCCCTAACCAAATGCGTTGGGACCCATTTGACTTTGACGAGTCCAAAAAATTCTACGAAGGTTTGAAATTCCTGGGTGGCGCCGGCGACCCTACTATGAAGCATGGCTTGGGCATTCTCATCTACGCTGCCGGCAAGAGCATGGAAAAGGAGGCCATGTTCTCTGCTGACGGAGATATGCTGATTGTGCCTCAATCTGGCGACTTGGACATCCAGACTGAAATGGGCAAGCTGTACGTCCGCCAGGGCGAAATCGTTGTCATCCCACGAGGCATCCGATACAAGGTAAAAATCCCCAAGGGTCCTGCAAGAGGTTATATCCTCGAGCTCTACGAAAAGCATTTCCAACTGCCTGAGCTTGGGCCAATTGGATCCAACTGTCTGGCCAATGCTCGGGACTTTGAAATCCCCGTGGCCTGCTATGAGGATGATCAATCGGAGCACCGCCTAATTGGCAAGTTCAACGGCAGTTACTTCCAAGCCAAGATTGACCACTCTCCGTTTGACGTTGTTGGTTGGCATGGTTTGTACTACCCATACAAGTATGATCTCGGCAAGTTCTCCGTCATTGGATCGGTGTCGTTTGATCATCCAGACCCCAGTATATACACTGTTTTGACCGCTCAGAGCGATCATGCCGGCACGGCCATTGCTGACTTTGTCATCTTCCCGCCCCGATGGCTTGTCCAAGAGGACACATTTAGACCTCCATGGTTCCACAGAAACACCATGTCCGAGTTCATGGGTCTCATTAAGGGCGACTACGATGCCAAGGAGGGCGGTGGCTTCCAACCAGGTGGCGCCTCCCTTCACAATGTGATGGGCTCTCATGGTCCAGACGCCCACACATACGAAGTTGCGTCCAACATGGAGCTCAGTCCAAAGAAGGTTGGTGAGGGCTCAATCGCCTTCATGTTTGAGAGCTCTCTAATGATTGGTCTCTCTGATTGGGGAGTGAAGGAGTGCCAAAAGGTTCAAGAGACATATAACGAGGACACCTGGGTTCCTCTGAAAAAGCATTTCAATGGCCCTTCATCTGGTAGCGCTTAAAAAATGATGTAATTGAATAAATTTTTACGGTATTTTGCACTGGCTAGCTCCCCCAGTAGCATTGGTCATGATATTTTGACATTTAATCAATTCATTGTACCGCCCGTTGAGTAAACCCACTTCTGTCAACAAGGACCAAGCCAGGCGGTTGTTTCCATATTTAATAATACATATTCAAAATAAAACTTTTTGTGATTTCGATCACTTGTTTCCTCACGGAGGCCGGCCTTCGTATCCAATAACATTGGTAACTCAAGGTTCGGGGGCTATTTCAATAATTTTGTTCGTTCTGCTGCCCGTAATGGACATTGCTGTATTATATGTTGAATGGATTCGAGTTCTCCACAATCGCAGTTGTAACCTTCATCTTTAGTGATCCCCCGTTGTTGAAAGCATTCTCCGACCAGGGCATGCCCACATCTAAATTGTACTTATTTGCTTAGGACGTACCTTGGCCATTTTTTCATAACGTCAAACAACCTCACTCCTATGACGTTCACTGTACACCTCACCTCACCTTAACAATCATACGGTAGGTCCTACCTGTATCCCCTCCATAGCTGTACTTTGCTTGGGCAACGGTGCCCACAACGACATTTTCAAGAGAAACCAGAGCAAGTAGACGTGTCAGAACAGTTGAGGATCCCTTGGCTTCGACTACTGAGCCGTCTGTTGACGAAAACAACGTTGTGGTTGAGCACGACGACGTCGATGAGGAATTCCATGACGCGCTCGCCTGACGCTTCAGGAAAAGGTTGATCACCTGGAGAAACAGTTGAATAAGGCTATGACTGAAGGGGGCCAACTCAAGCAAAAGGCCCACGACTATCCGCCCTGGAGAATGTGGTAGATGAGCAAAAAGAGAAACTCCAAAAAGCAGGCGAAGACTATGCCCAAGGCATAGGGCCACGCCAAAGACCAGCTATATGCTGACGTGGAAAACAAAGGTTCGACACTGAAAATCGCTACAATTCTAGTGGTCAACAAGTCTCCAACCTCGAGATAAGGTTCGAAGAAGTGAAAGGTAGTGCTGAAAGGCACTAGGGAAGCCAAAAGTGCATGGAACAAGGTAAACAATTTTCAGACTGCAAATCTGGCTGAAATTCGTGGTCAACAGGCTGCTTCAAAAGGGAAAACAACAAGACGCCGCCAAAGAAGCTGGCCAAGCTTGATCGCTACCCCGTCTATCTAGAACCTTTAGAAAAGGCGGAATAGATCAACAAATTGGAACTTCTTCAGAAAATCAATGAACCTTACGGCCAAGCGGGCTCTGCAATTGCAATTGAAATTACTCGCAGGCGCAATGTTAAGGTTACTTTCAAGAAGGAG
>JAJMBO010000106.1:0-21762 GCA_030585065.1 Blastobotrys persicus
AAAAAAAAAAAAAAAAAAAAAAAAAAAAAAAAAAAGGGAAAAAAAGCCATAGTCCGCTTCGGCACTTACAGAACGGACAGATGAGGGACTAGCGGTAAACTTTCTAATGCAATTGTTTGTTCAACTTGCCTTGTTACACAATACAGATTTAGCAATTAAAGCTGTTGGTCTTGATGTGAAGCGTAAACTTTAGTCGAAACCCGACCCTCTAAAAGGGCAAAGCCTCACGCATGTAGATGGTAGTCAGCGTCAAACCACCCCGCAGTACTGGTATTTGTCTCTATTAGATATCATTATGACAATATAGAATGCTTTGGGCTTAAATATATGTAGTATGGGGGACAATAGAGTTATTAGTTGGCGGAGGGAAGGGAGGTTGCGTTTGTTGTTGTTGCTGCTGATGCTCTTGCTGCTGACTGTGTTCGTGCTTCTTTGATTTCTTACTTTGCGTAGCTTCATCATCCTCTGACTTTCGTTTCTTAGACTTGGCACCGTCAGCTTTTCTTTTCTTTCCGTTTGAGGGATTAGATGGCTTCTCAAAGGAGTGTTCGGACAACACCTGCGGCTGGTTCCGCTTCAGCCATTCTAACAGACTAACAGGGTTTCGAGGGGCAGGTTGAACCCGCTCATCTGACGAATATTCGTAAGCTTGATCTAAAAGTTCGGACATGTGAATTCCGATATCGTTCAACTTATTAACATTTCCTGACGAAATACCGTGACTGTCATCTTCAATATTTATTATAGCCTCTTCGGGTAGGTGTCCATTCCCAGTAGAATTCATAGCTCTTAGTAAGTCAAGTAACTGGGTTTTCTCGCGTACCAGCCGATTGAACACCTTCTTTGCCTGGACCTCCTGGATGTGTAACTCATCAGAAGCCACGAGGACCTCGTTAAACCTATGTTCAAGCTTGCGGTACTTCTTTTTAAAACTCTTGTATCGTACCCGCTCCGGTTGTGGCTCTGTTGGCATCGCACTCGTCATCTGCGGTTTTTCACCTGGTAGATCTTGGTTCGAGGACTTATTTTCCTGAACTAATGGAGGATCTGGTCGAGGTACTTCTTCATATGGGGGAGGCGAGCTCCGTGGCTGCTGCATATCCGGCTTTATGCTATTATTTATGCTATTGAACATGTGTGTTTGATGGCCGGATGTTGAAAGTCCCACCGACACAAAATACCAGGTTAGGCCCAGCATGGAGTGAATCTAAGGACGGAAACAAAAAACCAATAAACCAATGGAAGAAAAATAAACAAATAACACTCTACCTCATTCTGTAAGATTTTGGTGTTATTTCTGTAATGTTGATTTCATTTCCAGATCATAGCCTGACCTACAGCCGAGCATTTGAGATAACTATAACAAGAGTCGAACTATGGCCCTTACAATTGATGCTTTAGTTAATTAGAAACATGCTCGCCTGCTGAATAAGGACCTTCCCATGTATATTATGAAAATAAACCGCGGACAAACTGCAGTCAGTAGGAGCAGTGACCATCTCGGGCACTGAACCCTGCATGCATGTAGCAGATTGAATGGGGTGCCGGGCCTCGGTCCGGGAATGGGATGAACTACCCCATGCTTTCATACTGAAGTCTCGCTATACTTGGTAATGGTAACGAGGGCTCGCGAAAGGCTATGATGTCGATACTAAGAGAGCATTTGAAGAGTAGAACAATAGACCCCCGAGTTGGGCAAGTCGATGCCAGCATTTTGGACGGCGAGTTGTTAACCATGCTGAAAGATCAACTCTGGAAGGGATTCAAATACTTTCGACCTGATATCAAGGATAAGTATGAACCCGAGCTGGTTCTTATACTTAAGCTTGCATTGTTTAAACTGACAGTATGGAACCATTCGGCCACTTATGGAGCTAAATTGCAGAGCCTGAAATTTGTGGATGCGCGTTCCCCTGTATCCAACAAACCTATCACAAATGCTCAAAAGATAGGATATGGGGTATTGGTAGTAGGTGGATCATATTTATGGCAAAAACTAGATGACTATATCACTAATGCCTCATATACTGCCGAAGACCCTCGACGTTTTGAAAGAATGAGACGGTTTACTGACAGCTTATCTACTCTTTGGTCTGTTTCTACGTTGGCAAACTTTGTCCTCTTCCTCTATTCAGGAAAGTACTCTACGTTGATACTTCGGCTTCTGAGGATTAGACTTGGAACGACTACAAGACAGATTTCAAGGTCAGTTAATTTTGAATTCCAGAATCGGCAACTCGTCTGGAACGCATTCACAGAATTCTTGCTGTTCATTCTTCCACTACTTAACCTGGCCAAGGTTAAACGTACCTTGCTTAGGTATTTCTTCAAGGCCGATTCTAAGAATCCCAATGGAGGGGAGCTGTCATTTTTGCCAGAGAAGACCTGCGCCATCTGCTATAAGGAAGATGATGGGAGTATTGTTAATAAGGAAGTAACGAATCCTTATAAAACGGAATGCGGCCACATTTATTGTTACGTGTGCATTAAAAGCAAGCTTTTAGAAAATGAGGGTGAAGGATGGAACTGCCTACGTTGCGGACAGGTTATAAAATCAATCGAACCTTATGTGGACATCGACTCTAGAGCAATCGTCGTCAAAGATTTGCAATTAGAGGATACAGAGGAAGCTTCTATTGCGGAAACAAAGTTCCAAGAGAAAACCGCACAGGGAGTAGGAGCTGTACAAAGAGAGAACGAAAAAGAGGAAGAAGCAAGAGAAAAGGATGATGAAGAAGATGAAGATGAGGATGAGGATGAAGACGATGATGGAACTGACCATGAAGATCAACGGCCGGGATTTGTGGTGGAAGATTTCTAGATTTTCAGCCGTGGTGGAATATATGGTCATGTTAGAAATAGGATTTCGTTAGTCCCGTCACCAGCACACGGACTTACGACGAAATAACTTCTACCAAGACATTATTTTCGAATTAGTAGAACTATGTATTAATTAGTATTCTTCGTTGGCATTATTGGTTGAGCTGGAGTTTCCTTGGTTTCTGTAAAAGTCAACTACTTGCTCCGTAGTAGTTGCGTCCTCAGCACCTTTATCTTCACGAACTCTTATAAACCGTGGGAAGCGGAGAGATATGCCTTTGCCCATTTCATGAGCACCTGCACGGTACACTGGTGAAAGGGAAAGGTCAGCCGTGAGAATCTCCCAGACATACTTGGGTTCAAACCAAACGTCTGGCTGTTGGTTTGCGGCAGCATCGTGGCTCACATACGACTTTTTATGATCAACAACAGTACCACTCAGTTGTTTATGAAACTCTTCCAAATTGGCTTCAGAAAACCCTGTACCAATCTTACAAACAGTTTCATATTCTTCAGTATCAGCATTATAGCACCCCAAAAGGAAGCCACCGTAGACATTAGTGCGTTTTCCTCTACCATAATATGCCCCTAAGACGACCAGATCCAGTGAATCCCCTACACCTGATAGGTAATCCTTCTTCAGCTTGAGCCAGTTTCTACTTCGCTTACTGGGCTCATAGCCACTCTCACTTCCCTCTAACATCTTAATCATGAGACCTTCGCAACCATCTTTCAAACTTTGATCCAAAAATGTTTGAATTTCATCTATGTTATTAGTGTTCATAGATTTTGCGTGAGCAAATTCGCCTTCGACAAGCTTAAAGTTATCTTTGATATGTTCGCGACGAACAGAAAGCGATTTCTGTAACAAGGATTCACCATTTAGGTAAAGAATGTCAAAAACAAACAAGCAAATACGAACTTTAATCGAACCTTCCTCAACATCCTTTCTTTTCCTGGTTGATAGAACTTGGAAGGGAAGGATTTTGTTTTGTTCTCTGTCCCACGCAACTGCCTCGCAGTCAAGTATGAAGCTGGAAGTAGTTTCACTTGCAAACTTTGGCGCGATGGAGACTATATCCGGATATCTCTGAGACATATCTTCAAGGTTTCGAGAGTAAACATGATATTTTCCATCCTCCGTCTTATGGACCTGAGCTCGCTCACCATCGTATTTATATTCGCACGTGAATGATTCACCACTAAAACGATCTAAGATTTCAGTGATCGACTTAGTTGGCTTCGCCAACATTGGCTTTAACGGAACGCCTGGTGTAATCTTACATGCCTCAGCCAAATTCTCAAGGCCATGATCAATCACAGTGTTAATGATAATTTCGTAATTAGGTAGTTGACAGTGGACCTCTCGAATTAGCTCTTCAGCCTTTGTGACGTCCATTGGCTTTCTACCTTCTAACTCCTTCTCCCATGCAACAAACGCCTGTGCCAATGAAGTCAATACTGATTTCTCAGCCACACCAATCCTGAGTTTACCTTCTAAACTTCTGACCAAGAACTTGGCTTCAACTCCTTTACAGGCCGTTAGCATCCGCTTAATTGTGTTGATCTTCTTAGTTTGACTAGCTTGGCCAGACGAATAGGCAATTTCTGAGAGCCCGTCAAAAACACTATTCACAGTAAGGGCTTTAGGGCTGAACATTGTGGCCTGCAGGCGCCTTGACTCCAGAGCAACCAACCCCAAGTCACCTAATTTATGGTAACTGTTCTTTACTTGTGCCAGAGTTCTGCCAGTTCCCTCACCTAGTGCTTTCATAATAATCGACTCGCCCAACCCTAGTTCCACACCTTCATAGTCAGGGCCCAATTTGTTGATAAATAAATAGGTCACTTTACTCAAATCACGAGGGTTGCTTCTTAATACTTCTAAGAAGAACGCGGTAAGAATAGAATTCATCTCTAATCTTTTAGTAGTGGCTTCAACCTTTTCAAAAGTGTCGGTCAAAGACTTGTATGGAATTGGCTCACCAGCAGCCATCGCAGTAGGTTCATTTCCGTTTCCTTTCTCTTCCTTTGTCTCTTCAAATTTTTGCTTCTTGACAGGATCTTTTTCAGTTTTTTCCAATGGCCGTTTGGCACCTTCACTAGAAGTACTTTCAGACCTTTGCTGCCCTCCAGTGGCCTTCTTCTTTGGCTTGAAAAAGTTATTCACTGCTTCTTGTGTCATGCCCATTTTGTATACTTGGAGCGCCGATTGGCTATGAATTGGGGTCCAGTGAGCAAATTGGTAGTGCGAATAGCTCGTATTTTTACAAATACGGTAAAAAGATAAGAATGAAAGCCGTTTGAAAATCAGTTTGATAGAGACAAATCTTGCTTTGCCACGAAGTGTTCCTTAGCCAAAATCACTCTGTTCTCGTAACGCGTAGGTTCATCTACGCGTCCACTTCCCAACTCAATTTTCTTGATCTCAGCCAAGCATCCGGACTCTTTTGGAACCGAGACCCTACGAAATTGTCATTAGACTAGTACCTAACACTCATATTTAGTAGTTCTATTGTTATATTATGAACTGTCTATGAAGTAGTATTATCATGCCATTTCGCCGAATTACTGTTATTGTCGCTAGTCTGGCGTCCACGCCGTTTTTGAGACCTAGCCATTTTCTCCAGCAGCTGCGAAGTGTCGAACAATTCGAAAATAAATCGCCTAACTGGAAGCTTGTATCGATAGCGTTCCAGAAGACGCATTGCCTCCATAAACAAATCGACGGATTGGAATCTATCACCGTGACGTGCTTCTAATTTGACCAGCTGTTTAGAGGCATCATTGGCTAATATCTGATTGCTCAAATTGGATAACTCATGTATGATCTTACGCTTAATAGGATCTTGGAGCTGGGGGAAGTCGACTTCACTTTCGAATTCCTTTTCTGTTTCTACTGTAATTTCTTCGAGCGTGTCGTCTGCGTCACCTTCTTGGCTGTCTTCCGGCTCTGGACTTTTCATTTCAGTTGAAAACGAGAAGATTTGTGAGAGTGAGTACGGAAGACATATTCCCCTTGGTGCACCCATAATGGTAAGTACAGAGTCCCACCCATATTCGTCTAAGATCTCCATCCCCTCGTCTGTAGACGAGATTAATCCTAATGCAAATAAGGCAGTTCCTTTCAAACTGCAGACACCAGTGTTCTCCACAATGCTAACTATGTCTCCAGTCACTCCACAATCTTCCAGGAATGGTACCCCTTTCACGTTTGCCCCAATATTACCCACGGCCCAGATGCACCCTTTAACTTTGGTTATGGTTTCTCTGTCTTCATTTTCATCCTTGTTACGATGAATGTAATCAACGAACGACGTGAAATGGCCCTTAGATTGGAGGAGCTGGCAGCCTTCAGTTGTTAACGTCAACTCGCCATAAAAATGACGAGGCATCATTATAGGCATGCTTTCCTTATTTATAGGTAGCGCAGCTGGTGCCCACGATGTCTGTACACTTTCTAAATATTCCTCGATTTGTACCACATAGTTGTCATTTTGTCCATGGAACCAATTATCCATTTCTTTGTTAACGTAATCCAGGTCTTTCAGATATTGGAAACCACTTGATGTAGACAGGAATCGAAGCAGAAGAGGAGTACCAATCTCACCTAAATGATCTAGTGATGGTTTCAGCTTGACAAAATGCTCTAGATTTTGAGGAGCCTCACAGAATGCTTCTAATACTTCCACAGCTAGCTTACACACTTCCACATCAGGATCATAAAGCTGTGTTACCAGAAGACCGATGGCCCATTTCTGGGTATCCTGACCACATTTCTGTAGTTTGCGAAGATGAGCAGTAGCAAACAGCCTGACCTCCCGTTGTGCGGTTGTTAATGTCTTTTCAAGGATAATGCGAGGATGCCCTTGTAAATTATAATCCATGGACTCAATGAATCCTCTTATAAGGTCCTCACGACTACTCAGTTCACTCAGATGATAAAACATATTAAACATCCTCCATCTTTCCATCATCAGCATACCATTAGGATCTGCACTCAAAGTTCCTAGCAATGTGAAATAACCGTAGCTTAGAGTATTGGCAAGCCGTTGACTTGAAAACAACGGTTCTGGAGAAGTTATACCGCTCATCGGATCTAATTGAGCTAAGCATTCAGCAATTTGTCGCAATAGCTTGTTTTCAGTCAAGTATTTGACACCCTCTGGATTGTATAGAAGTGTGATTAGTAGATCCCGTCCCACATCGACATATTTTTGATTCGGTTTAGTTCGCTTGATTGAAGAAAAACGATATTTAAACGGACGGTAAAAGGAGATCAAGCGTTTCATAAACTTTGTTGTCTTAATAGCTTCTTCAAGCCTTCTTGGATTTAGCAGGGGTCCATGAATAAGCTCCGAAAGGGCGTCCCAGTTCCATTTAGTATACGTCTTTGTGTTCAACACTTGAGTGTCCATCAACAGCTGCTTGAAACTTGTATCATCCATTTGTACTCCCATCTTAACTTTGACTTGGTTAGAACGGCCTTTTGCTAGATATTCATTTTGCCTAACTTTTATTGACCTTGTCTTATGGATATTCCTGGAAATCTTTTCAATTTGATAGATAGCCCCCGATGCCACCGCTTTTTCATCATTATCATTTCCACTCATGGCTGAAGAAAACAAATCTGGGAGCATGGAAATCTTCTCGACTTGTTCTGCGGGTAGTAAATTGCCTGCCATGGTAACAATTTCTGACAATAATAAAGTGGCCTTTCTAGAATTCCCGACGTCATCAACGTTTTCTAGGATAGCCATTAGGGTCTCTAACAGCCCACATTTAATAAATATTTGCAACAAAATCGAGGTAAAATGATCAACAAAGCGACAATCAACATCAGCTGGTCTCTTCTCGCCATTAAATTCTTGGCTTAGATCAGGCACTCTTCCAAACGTCGTCAGCCGTCTACCAGCCAAGTAAGAAGAAGACCACGACAGAGGCTTGATCCGAAATAATGAAAACAACAAGTCAAGCAACACATCTCGTAAGGCTGGAACGGGCACCCGCATACAGCTAATTAGCACTTCCAGAGCATTAAAATTATCTGCAGAGAATGCATACAACCCTGGCCAAGTTCTCAATATATATGACAAGACTTTAGCGCTATTATGCAATTTTTCTGAATGAACATGTCCTCGAATTTGGAAATCTGTAAATGCTGAAATTAAATAATCAAGATCTCGTCCCTCTCTAAGTAACTGACGGTTCTTGGGTGAATCCATAGAATACATTATCGTCATGGCCATTGGAATGGAAAGCTCGTAGGGCCCATCCACTATACTTTGAAGTATAATTCGGACACCACCGCCCCCGCACACTGCTTCTGGGTTTTGTAAAAAAATCTCTGCCAGCGTTTCTACCGATATATTTCTTAGCTTATCATCGCTCTGCTCGGCGACTGCAACAAAGGCGCGAATGATACTATTAGAAATTTCACCAACTCCTCCAGGCAGATCTAGGAAAGAACGAATGAATTTTACGGCCTGCACCCGCTCGATTTGGCTCTTAGAATCTTTCGTCAATGTCCTGACAACCAAATAGTCTGTCTGAAGGCTCCGTATATTCCTTAACGATTCCAAATCTGTAATCAGATACCTGGCAACCCTATATCCGGCTGCAATTACTTCAGATCGTTTGTGCATCAGTAAGACCCTTATCCTATCCCCAACCTGGGCCATTGCCAAATCGTATTTTATAAGCGGATGTCTCTGCAAGAGACCAACTAAATCATTAGCTCGTGCGATCAAAAATTCGGAATCCTGTAGGGAAGTTCCTTCTAGCGATTGCAGTATATCTCCCAGTGACCAAGTGGGACTTTCTTGCCCAGGGTCGGGTTCATCTACTCTTGGTTAGCACCATATTATTTCTCGATATACAGTTCATTGCTGGTACGAACGGGTCTGTGAGGTTGAACCCAAGTAGCTCACATCCTCGCCTTAACTGCAGCATAATGTACTGAACTTTCAGCTGCGCAATAAGCTCTCCATAATACTTACCATCTGAAGCGCCTTCCACTTCACCACCCCCACTTGCGGAGGTATCTTTTCCAACTTGTGAGACATCCAAGGAAGATTCTGAAAAGAGTTAGCCCAAATTAAAGTTAAGAAATGGTTTCGTCCAAACTCACTAGATAGACCAAACTCATTGAGCTGAAGCTGTAGGAGCTGTATCTTTGCATTAGCTGCGTCTAGCTGGGATTCCACTTGCTGCTTGAGGACCTCCTTTCCTTCCTTTAGTTTTCGTGTGTCGAACACCTGCAACAGGTTTTCTGCACCCTCTTTGATTTTATTCTCGATTTCCAGTTTGGCAAGTATGTCATTCACTTTGCCGCTATCCTGACCGCGAATTGACGGCCTTGATTCTGGCCCCTCTCTAGTGACCTCGCTTCTGTTATCCAAAGACATGCGAGATAGCAGAGCAATTTGCAATCAATAAATAAATAAATAAATAGCGATCTTTTATTCAGATGTCCCTTCAATATCTTTTCCACAATTTGCTCATAATGCGGTTGTACGTAGAGAATTGCAGGAGAGCTTCTCACTGCTTAAGTATATGTTGATTAGTGCTGTGTTCCTGTGCTTGGTCAGTAATGCGGACAGCTGCGTCGGGGCCCCGGTCCATGTCGGATAGCCGTCACCTCATCGAGGCACTGGCACAGAATATGAAGAAATTTAAAGGATTGCAATTCCTACGTCTGAACAACCAACAGTTAGTTCAATATCTAAAGTTAAAGGCATCGAAGCAAGTAATTGAGTCATGATCGCTTATTATATAAGATAAGCATGTCACAGTACTGTATTAACATCGATAACGACACAAAATAAAAAAAAAAAAGAAAAAAAAAATTGTTAAATAAATAAAAAAATTGGGTAAAAGAAGAATCCCTCAATTCCTACGGGTTTGACCTGTAAACAGTATAGGAAAGTGTGTAAATTGGCAGAAATTTCTAAAATACTCGTCTTGAATTGTTGGGTCTGAAATATCCCGAAATGGGAGGAAACAGCCCTACGGTCTACTTCAACTTAACTAGAAAATTTGACGCTGAACGGGGTCAACAAATGACATTTTTGTCCCCTCTGGTACATTGTTCAGGGAGGCATATATTGTCAAGGGTCCCGGGGTTCAAGTTGGTGCGCTGGATTAGCACGGTACAATTGAAACGGAAGGAGACATTGGCGAATCTTCATAAGGAGTTAGAACCGCTTCGAACACAGTTACTGTACGATGACAATAAGAATACAGCATTTAATTCCGCGACTGTTGAATCTTCTATTCCGTTACAGAGCTACTTGACAAAAGTTTATCCAAAGATTTTGGCCTACCATTCACTACATTCAAACAGTGATATCCTAACTGCATTTCGTCAAACGTCAGGAGATAACATTGATACTAGTTGTTTAATTATGCTCTTCGTCATGAATTGGTCCAAAAATGCTGATACCAGAGTGTTTGTGTTAGATCTTTTGTCTCGGCTGATAAAGAACTCAAACTATGATCAGGCAGCGTCGCTCTTTTCCAATCTCTGCGAGACTGCTTTTTCTGATAGCGAAGTATTGATGTACGATAAGGAGTTGAAACGGTTTGGTTACCAAGTTAGAATGGATGTTGATGTTCGTCAATCAGTGTCATGTTTTTTTAAAGACTTGACCAAAACGCTGAATAAGCTGGCGGTTAAAGACGTTTTAACCGAGTTGACTATTCGAGCCGCATTGCGTGAGGGGAAGCCACTATTAGCTGCGACAATATGCATCAATTTAAGGCTTGGACGACTTTCTTCAAGTACGCTTAATACTGTGATTGCTGCACTTTCCATCTCGCATAAGCAAACAGGGATGTACCATCTAACTGCGCTTGGGAAAATTTTAAAACTTTTTCCAAAAGGCTTACTAACAGTATCGAGCACCACGAAAGCAAGGTTTTTAGCCATAGGAATGAGATCGGCTCGAGGGACCCACCCATTTTTGGTAAACGATTGTTATGAACAGCTCAGAAAGGTTCCGGGAGGCGAGATCCCGATAGGTATCCAATACCAACTTTTAAGTATCAACATTCAGATTGGTATGTTGGATACAGCTTCAAGGATTTGGAAAATCGTAAAACGACATTATGAGACCCTTATGCAACATGATAGATCTATCCTCGCTAAGCTTATTTTTGCATTTTCAGGCGAAGAGCGTTATAGAGCTGTTGCTGATGACCTTGTTAATAGTATTCCTGTTTCATATTACGGCAGTGAAGGATTAACGGAGGCGCTTTTGATGTATTGCGCACGAAAAAAGGACTTTGAACTTGCAAAGTTGGTTTATTCCGCAATCGAGCAGCCAATACGAAGAACAACATTGACGTATTTACTACATTTACATGTCTCTCTTGGAGATGCTACCGGTACAGAAAAGATTCTGAAAGAAATCAAGGGTCGAGGAGAGAACTTGAGGCCGGAAGAATTAGCCCGGATTGTCAAATCACTCAGTACTATCGATATGGAAAAGGCATGTTTGTTAGTAGAGAGATTTCCTCTATCCACCAGTCTTAAAGCCGTGGCTTCGATTATTGACACTGGTATCGAAACAAAAGATTTCCAAACTGCTGATGAATATCTTGACCGGATGTCCAAGCATGCCTCATCCAAAAACTTGGAAATCAATGGAATATTTACTAACCTATCAATGAAACGACTTTGCGCCTCCAAGGATATGGAAGCTGCACGTAGAAAGTGGCAAGAATGGCTTGTCAATGAAAGTTTGCCTCGAAAAGAATATCAAATTAAGGCACTGCGGACAATTCTAGATGAGTATATGCGCCAGAATGAACCAAAGAAAGCAACCTGGGTTATTGAGGAAATGCGGGCCCTAAATTTACCTAAACACCAGGTGCGGAGGTTCATTACACAACGAGCGAGTTTTTCTAAAATGAATTGTAATGAGCAAATACAATGGCAATCACTGATAGTGTAATCCACTGTTATAAACTCTTGTATATACTATTATTTATTAATGAATTACGTCAATTTCGTTTTGCTCGAAGTCTTACTTTCGTCCACGAGAGTAAACTAGTTCCACATACACACATATCCATGGTCTGTTAGACATATGTTTGCATGTGCTTTTTTGCCGAAAGGAGCTCTGGTTCACGAGGCGTGTGCGTGTGGCTACGCGCCGGGGTTTAAACATCGTCGATCCCCACAACCGAGCCAGCTGGAAAATTGGGAACACTCCACGGAAGCATGGACAGAACGTTTCTACAGCCTGCGCGGCAGGTTGCCTTGTCATTGAACGTTGATCCTGATTCAGGGCTGACAACTACACAGGCAAAGCATGCGAGGCAGAAATATGGGGACAACTGTGAGTTGTATGAGGATCAATATTGAACTTTTTACTGATTTTTTCTAGCATTACCTGAAGCCCCGCCCACACCCCTGATAAATCTAGTTTTGGACCAATTCAAGGATCAATTAACAATAATACTTTTGGTGTCAGCCTTTGTGTCGTTTGTTCTTGCATTATTTGAAGAGGAAGGAACATGGTCAGCATTTGTAGACCCTGTGGTGATCATGACAATCTTAATACTCAATGCCATTGTTGGTGTAAAGCAAGAGAAAGGTGCTGAAGAATCGATTGCAGCATTGAGTGGATATGCGGTGACTCAAACTAAAGTCTGGCGAAATCAAACTATGACTAAGATCAAACAAGCTGATTTGGTGCCTGGCGACATTGTATTCTTAGCTGTTGGAGACTCTGTACCAGCCGATTGCCGAATCTATGAGATTTATGGGCATTCTTTGATGGTGGATCAGTCTATTTTAACTGGTGAAAGTGAAAGTGTTTCTAAGGAAACTAAGCCGATCGCAGATCCCAAAGCAGTTAAACAGGACCAAACGAACATGCTGTTTTCTGGTACAACAGTCACTATGGGAAAATGTAAGGCAATTGTTGTTTTAACCGGTACAAATACTGCAATTGGGGATATCCATAGAAGCATTTCGGAACAGATTAACGAGCCAACTCCAATGAAGCAGAAGCTAGATGAGTTTGGTGAAAGATTGGCTAAAGTGATAACGGTTGTTTGCATTATGGTATGGTTGATTAATATTCCAAATTTCAACGATCCGTCCCACGGATCTTGGATTAAGGGAGCCATTTATTATTTCAAGATTGCTATTGCCCTGGCCGTGGCAGCCATTCCTGAAGGCCTGGCAGTGGTCATTACCACTTGTTTAGCTTTGGGCACGAAAAAAATGGCTAAGCGCAACGCAATTGTGCGAAACCTTCCTAGTGTGGAAACATTGGGTTCTACGAACGTAATTTGTTCAGATAAAACTGGCACGCTTACATCCAACACCATGTGTGTGTCCAACTATGCATTTCTAAACCAGAATGCTGAATTGGTTGAGTATTATGTTGCTGGTGATAATTTTGCACCCAAGGGCGAGATTACGGATGCTAGTGGTAAGGAAATTGTATGCCCGGCACAAGCTTCTTTTGTTACACAAGCTATTGCTCAAGTATCTTCATTGTGCAACTTCGCAGAGTTGAATTACAACGAGAGTAATGACTCTTACACCTACATTGGCGATCCAATGGAGGCAGCGTTGAAGACTATGGTGGAGAAGCTTGGAACTCCAAAACCCCCTGAGGCGACAAATATTAGCTTTACGCCTGCCAATGACTATTACGGGCAGAAGTATACTCGCCTAGAGACGTTTGAATTTTCAAGAGAGCGCAAGTGTATGTCTGTGGTGGTCAAGGCGGGTTCCTCACAGTCTTTGTTAGTCAAAGGGGCGCCAGAGGTAATTGTAGCAAAGTCCACAAGCTATGTTCATGATTACGAAGAGGGGATTTCATATCGAACCATGAATGACCATGTTGCCAATTCACTATTAGCTGCCGCAGCGGAGTATGGAAGGCAGGGTTTGCGTGTGATCGCAATGGCTATGAAGGAAGACCTTACGAGTGAGGATATGCAGTCTGCTATTGATAAGGAGAATTTCCACCTTGTTGAAGAAAACTTGCGCTTCATTGGGTTTATTGGTATTCGCGATCCCCCTCGTCGCGGCGTTGCAAATAGTGTCAGAATTTGTCAACAAGCTGGGATTAGGGTAATTATGGCAACCGGGGATGGTGTTGAAACTGCTGAGGCAATTGCCCGCCAGACAAATATCATTCATCCGGAGGAGGATAGTAAAGGCCTGATATACACTGGTCGGCAGTTTGGAACCCTTTCACCGGAAGATCGTCAAAGGGTTGCTAAGACAGCTAAAGTGTTTGCTCGTGTCGAACCTATCCACAAGAGTATGCTCATTGACTGTCTGCAAGCCTCTGGCGACGTTGTTGCCATGACCGGTGACGGAGTAAATGATGCACCCGCATTGAAAAAAGCAGATATCGGCGTAGCAATGGGTGCGGGTACCGACGTTGCCAAGTTAGCTGCTGATATGGTTCTGGCCGATGGTAACTTCACTACTATCGAAGCTGCTGTGGAAGAGGGGCGAGCTATTTACTGCAATGCTAAACAGTTCATTCGATATTTGATATCCTCGAACATTGGTGAAGTTGCCTCCATCTTCCTCACAGTGTTGCTTGGCCTTCCGGAAGCTCTTATTCCTGTACAGCTTTTATGGGTTAATCTCGTTACGGATGGACTCCCAGCTACTGCTCTAGGTTTTAACCCTCCGGACAATGAGATTATGATTCGACCGCCACGGCCAAGAAGCGAACCAATTGTCGGGAGGTGGCTGTTTTTCCGTTACATGGTTATCGGCCTTTACGTAGGCGCTGCCACTGTCTTTGGCTATGTGTGGGAATTTATGATCTACAGTAAGGGTCCGCAGATCACCTACCAAGCACTTTCTCATTTCCACAGCTGCAGTGTCGATTTTCCAGAAATTGGCTGTGAGATATTTACAAACGAACAAGCTGTCCGGGGCTCAACGATGTCCCTCTCAATGTAAGTGTTAAAATGCTCCTCATATCGCCACATGGGCGGAGCGCGGCATTCTCAAGGGCGTATGGCTAACTTTTGTTCTTTCGGTTTAGTTTGGTTATCATAGAAATGCTGAATGCTGTGAACAGTCTGAGTGAATCCGACAGTTTATTGGTATTTCCAATATGGCGGAACATGTACCTAGTCTACGCGATTCTGCTGTCTGTGGTGCTGCATGCCATGATTCTTTATCTTCCATGGCTAAGAGTAAGTGCGGATTCTAGCTAGAAGATGGTCGGTTGACTGACATTTATTTAGGGTCTCTTTTCAACAGCTGCTTTGGACTGGGAGGAATGGCAAATGGTAATTTATATATCTATTCCTGTTATTCTCATTGATGAAGTTTTGAAAGCCATCGAGAGAGCCTACATACTACCATCTCGTGAGATTGAGGACATTGAGAAGAAGCATAAATAACTGGATATTTTATAGACATTGTGTATAACAATACTAGAGGAAACATACTTTACTTTATAGCGATTTAGACTTCAGCCCTCTTTGGACCTTGTCTACGTAACCCACATCCGTTCCCCTGAGTGATACGACTTTACAATTGATATAAGATTATTATTTACAGGTATGATACATTTATATACAGGACTAGTTCTTTTTTATTGTCAAAGCATCATTGAGCGAAGACTCCATCTCTGCAACATCCTTCTCCACGGGCAACTCTTTCAGTTCTTTCTCCCTTTGAGCACCCCCAAGGGCAGATTTCATCATGTGGCCAAATTCTTGAAGTGTAGAGACATCGGCCAACCAACTAACAGTTGCAAGTGAAAAAGTGAACGCCGAAACTGAGAGAACGGAAGCATTCGAAACAGCATGGACGGCATCTTTCATCATATTGAAATTCGGTGGTCGTTGGTTGGCATCAAACATGAGGGGCTGATCTAACTAAATGTTAATACAGGATCCTCTACTCTTGCTAGATAAAAACTTACATCGCCGAGCCGAGACTGACCGTCTAACAATCATACAGGCGGCCATAGTAGCAAAACCCGCCCCGTAAAACCCGATCATCTGCTTCAGCTCCCGCTGCGAAATCTCAACCATGGTTAATGGATATGGTGTTATCGAAAAACTCCGCGCACGCGCATCACGGAATTTCATCTCTTAGGCGCGGTTGTGAGCATTGCCATGAGAAACACTGATCAGCATTGAAGCTGTGACTATTACTCTCAAAGAAAGGTCCTTGGACGTAGTATGCGGCTTTCTCTTCCTCTTTTCCGCTGGAATGTGTTCACACATTTGTAAAGAAATCCATAGATCTAAAACCCAGCTGTAAACAGTGGTACATGCGGCTGAACTTTGGGACGTTGTCTGGATTTTCTTTCTGATATCCCGGTCTCTTCGGTAACGCATATTATCAAGGCACCATGCATCCGCAGTTGAACGAGAAGAAGAAGCTACGTGAGTTTTATTCGAAGGTCTAGCTAGTCAAAAAAATGTCTAACTTGTGCAGGCTGTGGGGATCTTATCGAGGCTCTGGAAGAGTGCCACCGGCTCCCGTACACCCAACGTATGTTCGGGGCCTGCAACAACCAAAAGGACGCGCTTACCAAATGTCTGCGAGCTGAGCGACTGGAGAGGAATAGGGAAAATCACAGGAGGGCTGCAGAGAAACGAAAAGCTATAGAACGACGATGGAAAGAAATGGAAGAGGAAGAATACGGTCCAAACGGGGTTCTGAAATCGGTCGTCGGAAAGGCAGTTCCTCAAAGAGAAGAATAAGGATTATATATTTGTTGTATATAGTTATCTACACTAACATTATTGGTTAAAACGGTGCATCAAAATATGACAAGGTCGAATATGGACGAAATGTAGTTGGTGTGTTCAGAATAATATCACGAACTGTTGGACCGTGTTTATGGGTTTTTGAACGATACAGAACAGTCTGATGTGGATGGCTGATGGCCGGTAAACCAGTGATTACCAGGTGTTGCATTCCATCTAGTATGTCGCTTATGTATGTGTTATGGCTTGTACACACATATATGAGTGAACGGCTACGAGCTAAAATCTTTACCTGAAATCCACTTCCCGCTGGTTAATTGCAATGATGGACGTGCAAATACAACGAAACGTAAATGTGCTGCGGTTGGTAAAGATCTGAGATAAAGGACGAATTATGCCTGCAACTACGACTTCAATTCTCAACATCTAAGGCGGAAATACTATTCCACTTTTTTGCTGCTCTACAGAAACAGTATAAGATTCCAGTCATTATGCTTATTAGGACGTTAAAAGACCAATGATACAAAAAAAAAAAAAAAAAAAAAAAAGCCCATACAAATGCCTTACGAAAAAAGGCCAAGTTGCAAGTGTCACAATGGTAATATATATATTAAAGATCTAATCTTGACGGGTCTTGAGTAGTCGTTTCGTGACATTATCTTTTGTCATAATGTATACGACAACACCTGAACCACTAAGGGAGTCTCTATCAAGCGCGTTGAGAATGGCCTGTGATATCGTTTCAAAGAGATCCTCTGGCCCCAAATTAGGCTCCCACAATGATTCACACATACCATAGAGCTGTTCTGAACAGGTGCCGGCGACAGCAAAATCTTTGGCGAATTCTATGCAACCAATAAGATCAAACGAGCAGATGAACGGATTCTCAGTCTTGGAATTGATACCTGCAACAATGGGCCCGACGAAATAAGGTCCAAATCGCTTTTCATAAAGGGTAGAAGATACAAGGTTTGCAAACGTCTCTGGCTCTATTTGGCGTTCCTCTCGCATCTTGTACAAATTGGTCTTGAATTTCATTACATCCGACACAGTCAAAACATCAGTCGCCAACCCTGTCAGACCCAAAAAGGCATTTCCGTAGTTAAATATCTTTTCAAAGTCATAAGCTACTCCCAGTGATTGCATGCCCAGTCGAAGGTCACAAGCTATCGCCACGCAATCTTTCCCGACCATCGCCACCGCTGAACCACCTACAAGTCAACCCCAGTTAATAATTCCACATATTTTAAAACTTTATTGCCCCACGAACCATTGATCTCCTGAGGATTCGACATCTTGTTCTAACTATTCGAATAAACGTGTGTTGGTCGGTTGCCTCCGCCGCCACTCTATTGACTCCCACCAACACCAACACACCTCCCAACCGGCATGCCGACGCTCGCTTGTATTCCCTTGGCCTTTGCCGTCAGGAAATTTCATGTAATGCTTCTACAATCGTATCCACGATGGGCATGACAGTCTAGTGGAGCAAAGAAAGAAATTAATTAATAATACTAAGGGCTGTGAGAATAAGTTAAGAGTTCATCCATTTAGGAGAATAAGAAGCATCGTTAGGCACCAGATGCGGACAGTCGCGTTCATCCGATTCTAGATTGGCTTCGAGAGTAGATTCTTTAGATTTGCTGATGGCACTGCCTTCGTTTCCTGAAGAATCTTCGTACTTTGCTGTAACTACTGATGCCGACGAATCAGTGTCACCATTGTTATTGTTGGCTGTTCCACCAGTCTCAGTCTCAGTGACGACTGAGGCTTTGCGCTCTTTGTCCTTCACGTTGTCAGGTGCAAGCTTTTCCTTCTTTTCATTAGTTCCACGTTCAAGATTTTCCACATAGGTCTTGTAGCGAATGACTTGCTGAAGAAGATATTGTGACTTCTTCTCCCAATTCGAATGGGCTCTGGACCAGTTGGGTGACCCCGGTGTGAACGACTGTGATAATCGAGGCCTTAAGGCGTTATGCTCGGTCAGCATTTCCTCAGCTCGATCAATGTAGGCTTTCAGATTCGCTATTTGCTTGTCTTCATCCAAGTCCGAAACAACTAGACTGTGACCAGTTGGACGCCATTCCTTAATGACAAGTTTATCTCCCGGAGTAGGTGCTCGGTTCCCAGACCCTCGCGCGGAACGCTGTGGCGTCAACGTTGATTGTTGGTCATTCGTATTGTCTTCTAAAGGAACCCCCCATCCAAACTCCATACTAGATACGGCTTCTTCAAATGGTTCCTTGGATAACCGCCCGGCCCAATAATTGCATGTATAGACGAATTCCTTTGCAATTTCTGGTGTCCCTGCTTGGAAAACTAATATGCCTCTATGTGGGAGAGTCAAAGACCACACGGCTTCAAACCCCTTTGCCTTTTTTGGTGGTGGTAATTCTTGCGCCATGGTATGACACAAATGGAACCCATCCACTAGGTTTGCATTCTCCATCCAATTTCCCGCACCCACAACTCCATTAACGGGCCCACTGCTTGATTTGGTGGTATCGAAATTGAACATCTTCAATTGACCTCGTTGAACAACCATAAACACTTGTGTCCAGTCCTTCTTTTTCGATTTCTTTCCTGTGTTCGGGTCGATGTATGGCCGATATTTCAACAATCCCTCCTTCGTCCAAGGGGCTCCTAGGAGTTCCAATTCCACTTCCTTTTTGAGTTCGTTTTCGATCTTTTCAAAGTCACCAAACGATTCGTCTGTCCCTTCTTCCTTGATCATTGAATTCCACAAGAGACCGGCAAAGCCCACAGCATGACGACTTCCCCCAAACGCGGAGAAGTTGGACTCAAACGAAAAGGTGGAATTCAGCGAATCTCGTCTCAACGAGTCTCCGGACCTATCCAAGCCGCCAAAAGTGGATAGTCGGCTTTGGTTCTCAAAGTTGCGATTGTGACCTCGAAATTTGTTTAATCGTCCCAGGATAGACCCTCCTCCGTTGCCAATGATGGATGAGCGTAAGGATGGCGCAGTGGACACAGCCGCATTGTGCTGTTGGTGCTGTGGGTGAGACCCATAAATGTTGGATGATGGAGTACCAGATGTATTTTCCACAATGTGTAATTGGAGGGCCTCCTTTGCGACCGAGGAATAGAATATTTTCAAAATCATTTCCAGCTGGAAGTCCCATTCTTTTGTAAACGGCTTGCACGAGCAATCGTTTACCATGCTGGTCGTGTCGGGTTGCTGCTGGGACCCGTTGCTGTTGAATGAAATAGATGATCGCTTGGGCCGATGTGTCGGCTGGTTGTTATTAGTGGTATTGTTCGTTGAAGGCTCGTCAAACGAGGCCTTTGGCGAAACAGATTGCGCCGATAGAGTTTTTGCCGCCTGCAATGCTTGCTTCTCGGCATTCATATGGCCTTGGATAGTTTCCATGGTATTGCTGACAAATGCAGATTTGGTCATTTTCTTTGAAACCGTGTGATCAGCCGCGTAGATATCAGTGTTGAGGAGAATGAGGGCGTAGGCAATTGTATACACAACGTTGGCATCATAGAACCCATGGTTCGCATTTTTCTCGACCCAAGCCTGGGAAAAGGACTCGATAACCCGGTTGAGCTGCTGCGATTCACCTTTCATATAGATTCTGTTACAGAGATCTCTTAGGGCCATCAGAATGCTTAGGCCCTTCCAATCAAACAGATCCATGTATGCCTTTCTAACGCCTTCTTGAACAGAGCCTTCACTACCGAGCCAACGAGCGTATTCGTCTGCATTGATGTCGTCGTACGTTCCGTCATAAAGTTTTTGGGCCATTTGCTCGTAACCCCCGTGGTCAACCATTGTATTATTAACGGCCTCATCCTCTTCCTTTATGTCCGAGTCAACTTCTGGCGATGGCGACGTGATAGTGATCAACCCGTCTGCGTCCTTGTAAGAATATGCAGATGACTGTGGAGTAGCGGTATTCTGACGAGTCGATTCCGAAGCTGTCGAACTCAGGCCGATCGTGGACGACGAAAAATTGTTATGCTCGCTTTCTAGCTCGGGGGACTCGCTGATCACATCGTCCCTATCCACCACATCTGTCGAGCTGTTGTCCATCGTCATTCCGTTAACCCCCAGTCCAACGGGTCCACCCGACTTTGTGCTTTTCAAGAGATCGCTGCTGGCCATAAACGGAGAACTGGGCTCGATGTGTAGTCGAGGCACCGGCTTTCTCGAAACCTTCACTGGCCGTGGTTTGTGCTTGATTTTGCTGCTATTAACGCTGCTCGGGGATGCTGGCGAGGTACTACCAGGGGAAGCAGGCGCAGGAGGAGGCTACAGGGGTTTGTCAGTGGATACACGTCGCTAGAATTAACAGACACCAAAAACTTACGCTAGAGCTAACCTCTTTGAGCGAGCTGTTTGACGCGGAGGCAGCAACCCCCGGGGAGAAGGCCACATCTTTGTCTGGTTCCGGATTAGAGTTGCCGTGATTATTTTCCTTACTGTTACCAAAAAGCCGTCTGAAAAAGCTGGTCGACCGCTTTGTGTTAGTCGTCTTGGCCATGGTCTCGTTAACTTCAACAGCTCTTCACCCCAGCACTATCTATCATGCACAGATTAATGAGGGAAAAAACTACTTAGTCTATCAGGGGTTAAACGTCATGCATATTTGTGTGGGTACTGGCTGCCACCGGCGAGCGGCGCCGTCTGGCACTACGATTATTTTGTAGTAAACAAAGCCAAAGGGTACCTGTATTCTCGCTACAAGATACAAATCACTATACAAACAAACTAGCCTTTCTCTTTAGAGACCAAGATTTGCCCGTTTGGGCCCTCAGTCGTCAGCCATTCAAAAATTCTCCCTGAAACGTCACTCCCGCTTTGGGTAAAATTTTACTTTTCAACATTTCGCGTTCCTCCCCACGCGCACGCCCATCCTTCCCCATAGAGCTAATGGCTCTCTTTCCTGGAAAAACTCCAAGGGCGTCCAGAGTGCAGTGTCTGCCGTCGGTTTAGACACGGAGGGACAAGGACTGGGGTTCTCTATATACATGTTGGTCGTGCTTCAGTTCACCATTGTCGAGGAATTGCAGGGTAGAGTTTTTTGTTTTGGATTGTGTATCACTCACGGCAGGGAACGTAGCTTGCAGCCCTGCAACTTGGTTCATTTAGAGTCTATTTACTACCGTCATCTCTTGGGTAGTAGGTCGACAGCCGTCATAGTCTCACCTCCAGGCACGACAGGAACGACGCCTTGCATATGACTGCAGACA